>JBAPLH010000130.1:952500-1172500 GCA_037897445.1 Ceriops zippeliana | reverse complement strand
AATTACTAATATTACAAGTAAGGTTACCATTTTGAGTTGTGTTTTTTTTTTTTTCTTCTATTTTCATCTGCCGCCCTTTGTCTCTTTCGTTACGTTTGAATCCGGTTATGTTCTGTCGTATCAAATCAGACTTGTCTGCTTAATCCCACTTTGCGGAACATACTTCCCCGCTTAAAACTTTTGGCGTGGAAATCCGATTTAGATTTCGTTACGGGTAATTTCCTTCTCTTCAAAAAAAAAAAAAAAAAAAACTTATTGAAATATATAATATATATTTATATTATGAGTACTATACTGTGTACTGTGTATAATAATATGATTTTCCTGTGTCCAAGAACTCGCTTCATTCGTGCAAGCTATTAATCAAAACTGATTTTTTAGCGGAAAAAAAAAAGAGAGTACATTATAAATATATAGGTCACTGTGCATATGGATTAAAATTAAGAATTATATTTTATTGTCTTCATTTAATCTCTTTTATAAATATTATTAAATCCGAGTGAATATTTTTGTTTAGTTTTAATATTAACAAATTTAAAATTTAAGATATTATGCCTTAAATTATTTGGACTTTTTTTTTAATTCTTAGGGTGAGTGTAATAAAAAATTTAAATTTAAATCCATAGAAAAATATACCAAATTATTAATTAAACTTCCTCTTAAAATGATAATAATCGAAACATTTCATTCATGTATCGTATGCAGGAATCAAATGTCGCAAAAAAATTATTTTCTTCTATAATATTCAACAAATACTAAGAAAAAATTGAAGTCATTCATTCTCATCAGCAAACCGAATTTCTTATGTTCTTGTAATGAAAACTGACGTTTCCCACTGTTTACTGGGAGGGGACCGCTGATTTTTCAAATTAATAAAAGTACAAAAAATCAATAAGATAGGCTCGATTGCTATATTCCGATGTACGATTGAAAGAAAGTCTCAGTTGTTCAAGAAAAAAACGGTGGAAATCTCATGTGGAAAGCGGCACACTGGATCTGGCATTTTCTAGTTTTTGACTTTAATAATGCAGGTAGGAAACTTGGCAAAATTATTATTATTCTTCTTAATTTTATTAACACTCTCGTTAAATTATAAATTACACAATGTCAGCATTTTTTTAAAAATAATTTTATATCAAAAAATTGTCTGAGTGAGTTACCATTAGGACCCAAGAGAAAGAATTTTCCATTGAACCCTTGCTGTGTTCAACCGTCCAATCCAAGTGCCCCATATGCGAAAAACATCCTAAAAGAAGCAGAAGGTAAGCATGTTCTGCTTATCTCCCATAAGCCCCAAAACCCCACCTTAAGCCCGTTACCGTTACTACCCATTATGTATTGCAGATTTGAATCTAATCAATTGATCGTTAATCTGTGGTGATTGATTGGGCTGAATGAAGAGACGGTGACTAGAAAATTAATGGATGGCCCTGGCTAATCATCCTCGTTCCAATTCTAACATACCATACGAAAGAATTACATATCACCACACACAATGGAAGCTTGTTCATAATTTAACGATTTTTCTTCAATTTTGGTATGAATTTAAAATTTTGAGGTAACGCTTCTTTTTAAAATAAAAAGAAATTTATAACCTACATATTAATAAATTTAAAATTCGGATATGCCGTAATAAACAAGTGATATTTGGTTAAACCCAAAAAAAAAAAAAAAAAAAGTGCCAGGCATACATACGCCAACTAAATTTCCTGCAACAGGTAGTCTTCCGAGAAGCAGTTAAACATGCTCGTAAGCAGCTGTTTTCATCACAAATTGAAGAACGTAAAAAAGTACAATGACCGGCATCATATTCTCAGGCTCTTATATGACTACGTAAAACTTTTTAGCCGCACCCACCGAGTTTGGTACCATTCTTGCTGACTCAACAGCAACGAGAAATAGGTTCAAGACAAGGTAACAATTTCCTAATTATCATTCTAAAGTGACAATTTCAGAAGAGCATCATGATCTTCAAAGGCAGGTATCACCTTCCAGTTGAGCTGCTATGAACAAAAAATCCAGCAAATTGCCTCAACGACCATCTGATGATTCACACGATCTATCTATAGCTTCAAGATAACGGATGTCGCCTCCTGCACTCACTCAGTTACCAGTCAAAGAGTAGAATAAGAGACTTCACACTGAAGCTGCAGACAGAATACTATAACACTGGAAAATAGCATTGATCTGATACTGGACTCTGGACTTGGACCATCCAAAAGGAATTCGAACAATGAAAAACATTACTATGAGATATGACGTCATAACAACAAAAGTCCACAAGGAATCTGCATCGTGATACCTCTTTGGTCGGCTTCTGTCTTCCTCATAGTCCATCACTCCACCAGGTTCAGAGTAGCCTTCCTCGTGTCCTCGGAACTCAATGTCGGCCTGCTTACAGTGTGTAACTTCTGCCACAATGTAAGTAAGACATCGACCAACATATCCCAAAAATAAATCACTATAGGAAAGCTAACAGTTGCCCCCAACAGAGTAAGCTCAAAACATGTCCCTCAAGATTCCAGCACATCTTACTGGGAAGTTCCATGTAGTTTGAGTTTAGCATCTTGCATCATTGCAAGGGTTGATTGACTAAGCAACCATGACATCATATTAACATGTAGCCACATAAGATTCAACCCATATCCTTTCAAAACAAAGTCTTTTTAAAGGATAAAAAGAAGACTCTGCAATTAGCTCAATGATTTTTTAGGTCAACACGTATCCTAGGAAGTGATTCAATCTCAAACTTGGCCTGTGGTTCAAGATCAATAATTGAGCAGATCCCTACTAAATACAAGATGAGTGGGAAGTAAAAAACAGTGGCTATCCACCATGCCCTGTGCTTCCCCCAACCCCCCCTCCCCCCCCAAAAAAAGAAAGAAAAAGGCAAAATGTGAAAAAAGGAGTGCAGAAAAAAGCCCCTTCCCTCTTTCTCCTATATCCCTCTGCACTCTCCCCTCTCCCTATTGCTCCAAGTCCTTAATACGTGCACTGGCTCCCCAAAAACAAAAGCACACTTCTGTGTTCATTCTATATCAACTTAAAAAAAATAAAATAAAATAAAGGCAGCCTATGTCTACATAAATGACGCATGAGACTTGTGGTGAAGATTTCCCTAGGTTGGCATCAAGATTACCAAAAAATCAGTAACAAAAGAAAGAGCTTGATCACTGTGGAATATCATAATGATTAACTCAATTGGCTTGTAGTCAATAGTTCATCATCTGGTATAATGTAAGTTCAACTGACCTTGAGGGTGAGGGATTTCTTTACTTCTTCCACTTTGTCTTCCATGTCCTTTCGGTGCTTCTTGTCCAACTCACTCATAGTATCAGCCCATTTTATTTTCTCCTGAATTGATACGAGTAGATTGTCTGACGTAGCCAACCTAGACATCCATGGGTATAAGGTCAGGTAAAATGCAGATTTGTACTGGCTGACTTAATCCAGATGGACATGTAGATATTAAAAAACCTGGAGCCAGATAGCCAAAAAGCACACAGACTATGTCAAAAAGTGGTATAATTTAACTAGAAGCTTGCCAGATTGTCTAAAGAAAGACTTAGACATTGGTGTATGGCAATGCCAAAAAGCACAAATTAAAGCACTTATCAGATGCAAATTAGTCCCTTCCAGCTTTCATGCTTATGAGTCACAACAGGATTTGCCTCAACTGCTACACATGATAGTGGCAACTTTTGCTATCAGCAATACAACTCAATACAGTAGTAAGTCATTACCAGCTCGATAATGTCTGTATCATGTTAGTTAATTGTCCAGGCCTCAGATCCCTTCCTGCAGCAAACTGAACCTGGGGTCCATGAAAACGTTAAACAAAGCTCAATATGCCTCACAACAGTATAGAAAGAAAGCAGGCAACACCAACGACTTGAAGTAAGGTGGTGAAAACATCCACAGACCTCAAAGCACCTTCGCAGTTGATCAAGCTTTCCTCTAACTATTCCCTAAAAAGAGGAGAAAATAATACAATCATACATCCCTTATTTTGGGTTTCTTCCTAGTAACAAGCTTTCTTAATAGAAAATAAGAAAAGAGAAAAATCACCCTATGAATCGCTACATTGTTCTGGAGACCAAAAAAAAAAAAAAAAGAAGCAACCATTTGATGCCTCAAAAACCAAACAAGTTTTTAACATTTAATCCATTTCATTTGTACAGCCAAGTGCCAAAAACAAAAGGAGACATACATGATATTACCACCAGTAACAGAATTCAGCTGAAAGATGACCTACCACATACATACACTCATTAATGAGAAAATCCTCGAGTTCACGGACATTGGTGACATCTAGCTCCTGCATTAGCTCATCATAAGGTAACACCTGAAAAAGGACATATATATTAGAAAAAGTAAACAGAAATATCAATCTCTTAAAAGGGACCATAGTAAGTAGATCAAATAGCTTTTGGCACTTAAAGAGTTAAAACTAGCTGTGCAGCCCATATGATGAAAAATAAAATGAGGCTTCAGGTTGTCAAAATTTCAAAGTTGCGCTACACACATAACAACGGCATGCGTGTTTTTATGTGCAACTCAAATGACTCTTTAAAAATCAGATCATAGCTAGTATTAGTCCAAGTTTAGTGCATAACAGTAGATACTTGTGAAATAAAAAGATAATAGTAAAAAATTACATTAAATGCAAGACAATGGTCACTAACAATCTGTCCTACTTTGAGCAAAGAAAATCACCTAAATCAACTAACTACTAAAGGGACCAGCAACCAAGGGGCAGATACCTTGTTTGTTTCAGCCAGT
The DNA here is from genome assembly GCA_037897445.1 of Ceriops zippeliana. Classification (NCBI taxonomy): domain Eukaryota; kingdom Viridiplantae; phylum Streptophyta; class Magnoliopsida; order Malpighiales; family Rhizophoraceae; genus Ceriops; species Ceriops zippeliana. Next base: position 1,167,718 of record JBAPLH010000130.1, on the reverse strand, counting down.
GTAAGCACGGTGAGTTGCTTTAGCTTGAGGGTTTGATTGGGAGACAGTTGCGGAAAATGATCAACGTTACCTTCAAATATACAGACTTAGTTGCTGCATGCATGATGGCATCCAAAACAAAAGCAACAGAAAGGTCCCAATGTGAAGGATTTTGTGTTTCAGTCATCAGACTAAACAAAAGAAAAGGGCAGTCATAGAAAAAGCTCATAATTCATGCATGCTGATGCAACTGACCATGCCAATTTATCTCTTTTCTTGCACTTACATATCCTAAATTCTATATATCTTGCTTCATCTTCCCTAAAGGGTTCTCCCCAATTTGTTTACCACTTTTCTGCTCAAACTCTTGTCTTATATTCATGCAAGAGTTCCAAGTCTTCCACTCGGATAAAGAGACATTTAAACCTTTATAATGCTAAAATATGCTCAGCTCCAGGAGGGGTGCCGATGGCATCTTCTATCCCCATCATTGTAATGTACTTCTTGCGTCAGCTATGACATGAAAGACATTGCCATACATTTTCCCCAAACGTATAATTATCACATCAGCAAATTAACAACGACCCGCGAATAATCTGATTGTCAATTCATGACAAGTAAAAAATTTGTAAAAAAAATTAACTACAAACTTTGACAAAATAGATGAAGGGAATAAAAAAAAAAGAAAATAAAAGAAAACAGGACGCTGTACGCTTACTCTTGTAATCACTCCAAGTGCCATGTTCAAACAAGCGAAGCACATTCAGATACAGAGAACTATCAGTTCCTTCCAGCTGCGCAAGTAAATTAAAACAATAGGCAACGTTATATCAAGCTCTCATTTTCCCTTAAAACACAACCATTCTCTACATCTGACATCGATTACTAACCCAAAGCCAAAATCAAAACCGAACCAAAACAAGCGCGAAAATGGGAAACCGATTATAACCTCGGAGACGCTGGGCACGGCGAGAATCTCAGAGAAGGCAAAAAGAGAAGGATGCGAAGTGGCGTCGACGATAAGGGAGGTGAGAGCAGAGCCCTCTAGAGCCGACGCTTGCTTCGCAAACTGATCGATGAGCTCCGCTTGTCTTTGTTCGATGTCCATCTTCCCCTTTTTTTTTGTTTTGCTGTTTTTTCAAAATATACCCCGCAATGAACCACGTTTACTCAGGTGACGGAGCTCAGTCGGGGCAATGAGGGGAGCGATTAAACTGAGAAATAATTTGACAAAAAAAAAAGTAGGATCTTGGATGATGGGACCTTGGTGTAATCTGTGGCTGGTTTTTAGGGTTTGGTTCCAGAAACGATTGGAAAGGAATCCGTCCGTCCGGTGACACCGGTTCGTTTTCTTTTTGAGCCTATTTATGCCGACCCACGGCGTCTTTCTGACTATGATTATATATCATTACATATTGTCAATTCTTTTTTTTTTTTTTCTAATAATTTTAAAAAAAGTTATATACATATTAAGATTGATGAAGGATTTTAGTCCCACGTCCACACTTTTAAGTTTTAAATATTAATTATAATGGACACAATTTTAAATAAATAATAATTTAATTATAACTAATTGTTAAACTTTAATAATATATATCTGTATTTAATTTTACTATCTATTTGACCATTGACTTGAGTGCCTAAAATGATAATTTTAAAAAAAATTATATTAAGTAAAAAATTTTGTTTTAGCAAAAAAATAAAAAATAAAAGACAATTGATTATTATAACTGTATGATAAAATTGAAGGTATTTATTATTTTTAATTTTTTTATAAAAAATGTGCTTTTTAAATATTGTTAAATTAATATTAATATTAAAAGTTTTATTATATTTAAATTAATACAGAAAAAATATATTTTTTTTTTTGAAATACATATTATCAAATCTGAATAGCTTTTTGATATTTACCCCTCCACAGAATTTCCCGTGTTATAAAAGTTTTAAATAAAAACGCCCACGCGCCCAGCGATTTGCGGTTAAAGCGAACCAATTCCGAACGGCCTCTTGCCCTCAAGTGGGCACAATATCGATGGCGAAGCCGTCGGCCGATTTGCGAAGCAATAGAGCGGCAGTTCAAGCGACGAACGACGACGCTTCTGCTAGTAAATTGTGCGTGACCTTCTCTTACTGTCCCCACTTTCCCCTCCTATTCGTCCTATAGTTTGCGTTTTCCAATTCTTGATATTATTTGAAAGCCTTTTCGCTGTTTTTACATTGAAAAGCTTCGATCCATGATATGATGACGTCTGGTGCTCAGTTTTTTTTTTTAATTTTTAATTTTTTTTTGTGTTTGGACGCGGAGTATATGGAAAAGGGATAAGGAAGAAAGAAAGCCCTCTTTCTTTCTCTCTCAATCATGAAATAGAGCGCTAGAGCTTTATGATATTATGGAATTCATTTGTTATTCACCATGTACGAGGATCCCTGCTAAGCATCCATGGCTGAATGGTTAAAGTGCTGAACTCATAATTGGCGAATTCGTAGGTTCAATTCCTGCTGGATGCACGCCAATGGGACCTTCCAATAAGTCTATTGGAATTGGCTCTGTATCAATGGATTCTGGTTGTTCGTTAATTAATTTCCATTTTAGATTACATTCTTGTTTGTTCAGGAAATTTAACATTATCAGCCTTCTCAAGTTTCACGTAATTGTATTAGCACGTAATGAACATGATGCTTACTGCCAGTATATTTCTGTAAGGTCATGCGTTCAAAGGGGATACATGAAAGATGACTACATTCGTCTATTTGTGAGAAGACCTGTGAGAAGATCTCCAATAATCAACCGCGGTATCACCTTGTTGCCTGAAATACCGGATATTGTCATTCTTAATTTTGTCTTCTATGCCTGATTTTCACTTGATTTCTTTCCTTTTTGCTTCAAAATTTTTTGAGGCTATTTTGCTCGTTGGGCTGCTTTTCGGAAGCTTCTCTTTCAGTTTCTTGATTGCGAAATGTGTACCACTGAAAAAGGTCATGTGAAGAAGCAGATATTATCCCTTGGAGCTGGCTTTGATACAACATACTTTCAGCTGAAGGTGCCTTGCTTCATCTATGAGCTTGTAAGAAATGTAGCTCTTATTTGATCTGAAGAGTGACAGGACTGATTATAATTCTCCCTGACAGGATGAGGGAAAAGCACCATTTTTGTATGTGGAGCTGGATTTCAAGGAGGTGCAATTTTGATTCATTCCTCAATATCTTGTGGGTTTAGTTTGCTGTGCTTTTTTTTTTTTTTTTTTAAATAAGTTCAGTGCCAAAAGGCTGCAGCTTATTGAACTGGACTAGAAGATTACTTTATATTTAAAAAAAATTATGTTACATCTATTCATGCCTGCTGGACAAATATTGGCTCTTGTCTCTGAACTTGCATGAAAAATTGTTAGGTAACTAGTAAAAAGGCTGCAATTGTTGAATCCTACAGTCAGTTGAGGGACAAAGTTGGTGCTGGAGCATCAATCTCACAAGGTAACTGGCTTAAGGTGCTTAGCTGCAAACCTTTTTTGGGCTTGTTATCTAATGGACATTCACTTTTGGTGCTTATTCCTCTTTCCAAGGTGTAAATGAATTTCTATTTGGCATTGTTTGGAATTTTTGACCTTGTAGAGGAAGGAGTAGTGCTCAGTGATCATTACAAGCTACTTCCTATTGACTTGCGTGATATACAGAAACTAGATGATGTCATAACTTTGGCTGATATGGATCCCAGGTGTGCTTGCATGGCCGATTCTCTTTCTTTTCATTTAGATTCAGTTACATTAACTTGCTTTATCCAGTAATTTTATGCAATCAGTGTATTATGCAAACAATGTTATTTTAGTAGTAATTAAGAATATTATAGCTAATTTGAATTTTATTTTCATTCAACTCTTGTTTGCCAAAGAGGATTGTATTGTAGCTTTTGAGTTCTCCCCAATTTTGCCAATAAGCATTATACTTGGGATTGTTGCTGATGATTTCAACGATATTTCTCTTGGATGTGCTGAAAATTGAGCAATATTAGTCAATACAACATCATTTTCTTGATAATCATTTTTCATTTCTTTTATTCACTCATTTGTGCTTGGTCTATTTGGTATTTCTTCAAATTTTTTTGTGCTGAGGTGAGTGTTTAAGGCTTTTCTTGTTTCCTGATACTGTTGTCAGCTTGCCAGCCTTTGATGCATTTTGATGTTCTTGGATCCTGATTTGACCGAAACTTAAAAAAGTATTATAGAATTTAGGTTCTATCTGTTGTTGCTGATATGCATTACAGAATTTTGCAATTTTATTTAACATGACAACCTTTGCTTGGGAAGATTTTTTTTTGGCTTTTGCTTTATACATGGGTGTTTTTCTTTATGCTGGAGGACTGTTTGAGTTGTCTATTCTGACACTGTTATCAGCTTGCCAACATTCATAATTGCAGAGTGCGTTTTGATATACATGGATCCAGATTCAAGCTGTGCAATAGTTGGTTGGGCAGCAAAAACATTTTCCACTGCAGTATTTTTCTTATATGAGCAGGTTTGAAGCCTAATAAAGTCATAGCATCTTTAATGTTTCCAAAATTTATTTCTTTCCATTGCCATTCCTCTGTTATATTTTCAAATGGTTTAATTATATGGAAACCAGAGACTTTTACTTTCATTATTTGTTGACCAGATCCACCCAGATGATGCTTTTGGGCAACAAATGATTAGAAATTTGGAGGTTTGGGTTTTTCTCTTTCAAGTTCATTTTCTGATAAGTGAAATTAATTCTATAATTCATCTGGTATTCTCTTTCTGCTCTGTAATTGCTCTTTTTTGCCTTGATAGTTTATAGGCGAGGCTAGCATTGCAATTCAAATAGATTATCCTATAATCAGATATTTTGGGTTTTTCCAGTAAATGAAATTCCATGACCTCCAACTTTGAAGGAAAAGGATTGGGTAGAAGGATTTCTGAACAACCTACAGAATTGTTATAGAAGAAGATATTGTTCTCAATAAATGAGCATACATGTATAGGACAATTTTAACTTTTTACAGGTTAAAAACCCGTGATTCACTGAGTGAATTGTCTGTGATATATCGAAGCATCACATGATGTGGGGGATGAAAATACATGAACCAAAGAATTGTTTGGGGCCTTGCTGAAGTCATCACCAAATTCTCATTGCAGGGTCAAGACATGCATGAGAATCCATTATCCAATTATTTGGTAATGATAAGGTTATACATTGTGACCTAGAGCATAGGCTTAAGCCATGGAAACAATCTCTTTGTGAAAACAAGGGTAAGGTTGCCTATATTTGACTCTTTCCCAGACCCCATGGTCTAACATCCTTGTGCACTGGAATGCCCTTTTTCTCTTATTGTAATGCTGATAATTTTTTTCTTTGGTGTTTTTCAGATGGGGATAATTTGTTTCTTTCTTAGCATCAATGCCATTGCATTAGGTTAATCTTTGATTTTTATTTTTCTATTTTTTGGTTTTTTAACCTTTTCTCTTAGAGCCGAGGTTGTGCATTATTGGGTATTCATGCCTCACCGACTTTGCTAGCAAAGGAAACACTTTTTCTCAGTCAAGGATGGCAGGTATATCTTATAAGCAATTCTAGTGAGAAGAAAACTAGTATCTCTTGGTCATTTTTTCACAAAAAAAAAAAAAGAAATTTAAAAAGAAGAAATTTTTTATTCATACAAAATGCTTGATACCTTCAAATCCATTCAAGTTTATTGATATGCTACACTTTATAGTTGGATTGAAGATAATGTGTTATGCCATCATGGTCATTTTCTTGAAAGTATATATGCTTGATGAGTAGGCTTTATATTTTAAGCACTTATTTGGGTCCTTTAATCATTTGGCTTGGTCTGAGAATCTTTCATTACCACCTATTTTATTGAAAATGACTGTCGTGCACATTATATGAGGTGTCAGAGGGCAGTTGCATGGGATATGCTGCGAGTGTATAGCGAATTTATTGAATCTCAAGAAAAGCGCAGGTATTTGATCCCCAACCTCATTTTTCCGTCTTTATTCTGGTATTTGTCATCAAGCTTTATTTATTGCATTGCCTTGTCCCAACTTCCTAAATTACTGGCATGTTGTCGTCGTACTAAGCTCTGCTTTTGTAATTATTGTATTTTTTCTTTGTTCTTTTTCCTAGAGTGCAATTTATATTTATTAGTTGACAGATTATAGCCGGTTTGGCAGTTGTCTATTTCAAAGCTTATGGTTTTGAGAGTAAAAGCCACTATATGACTGTTATGAGTCTGTCATATGATCGTGTAAATGTACATTTGAGAGTGCAATTGTCCAAAAAATTAAACATCTAGTCAAGCAATGCATAATTTTGGTACAATTCTAGTCAAATGTACATTTCTTTAAGGTACAATTGCAAATGTACATTTCTTATTAAGCAATTAAAATGATACATTTGCTCATGCTTGTTAGTAGTACAAAATTGTGAGTTATACTGAAAATTAAATGAAAATTAATTTAAGTCGTGTATTCAATGTTACTTTCTTTAAGGTAATACTCATACTAATTAATTTGCAATATAGGTTAATGCAAATTTGTTCGCAGGATTAAATGAAATATATTTAATTGCAAGTTATATTACTGAAATAAAGTTTTCAAGAAGTTAATGTATTTTTAAAATTACTCTATAAAATGTATATAATATTTTTGTAATAATATTATAAACTTGTTATTTATATAAGTGATAGTGACTTTTAATTAATAAGTATTTTTAGTTTAATAGTTAAAAATTTAATCATTAAATGAAGAATTGTGGGTTAAAATTTTAAATGAAAAGTTTTATTTTAAAATGATATATATTTGGGTTCAAAACTTATCAAACATAATAAGTAAATTGATGTCTGGTCGTCACAACCTTTAATTTATAATCTAAAGGCTTTGAGTTTAAAACCTATTAATAAATAATCACATGGAATAGTTAGACTATTGGTTGTGTATTTTTAATTATTTAGTTTTTATCACATTTATTGATCAATTGATGCAATAAATAAATTGTATTCTAGTCACAACCTTTAATTTACAATTTGTGTGGTTTTGCACATTTGGATTCAAAATTCAAGTAACATAGTTTTTTATATTTTTGTTTTTATTTTAAAAATTCCAATAGTCCCTTCTTGTTTCTTGAAAATATATTGAGTTTTCTCATCTTTGATGTTTTGGTGACTAGGATTGAACGGCTGGAATTGTTTGATGAGTTTGAAGAATGGTACATGATGCAGGCAAGTCAATTCCACTTCCTTCTAAATAAAGAGGGAAGAATGTTGTTCTATATTCTTTAGTTTGATGGCCTCTCTCAGCATTATGTGTGATTCTGCATTAAGTAGAACTCTTCTTCGGGCAAGTCCATGTTCTGCGGGCACATTCATGCACATGTCGAAGATGGCATGGTTCAGTTATTATTTATGCTAGGTTACCATATATTCCATTGATCTCCTCAGCAAGGTTGATTGCTTCTAAGTTTTTTTATTGCCGTCTTTCAGGAGCACTACTGTGTGGCGTATGCAATCAATGATGCCATGGTACGTCCGTACTTGCAGTCGATATTTGATTGAATGATTTCTGTCTCTTTGGTCTTTGAGATACTTGTTTGAAATTCTTTTGCATCCAAAAAGGTCAAGTCAGACGAAACAAGTTAAAAGCACTGGATCATGCCAAATTTCTTTTCCCATATATTGACAGTTTCCGTTTCATTTGTTATTCCTGGTGTGATGATACGATAAAATGGGCAATTAGCTTTCTGTGACTGTTACGCGAGATCATTGGGGGCTAAAAGGACCCGGGTTTGAGCCTGGGATCACAATTTGCTTTCCATGATGCAGGGGCTGTTTGGGGATTTTGGTTTTCCTACCCACCACCAGCAAGCGGCCAAACCCCCTCCATCGGCATCCCAGTGAGACTCTGAGGGCAGTGTTTTGGGAACGTACCTGGGCAGTTAACCAGGTTGGAGGTTGTCAGGTAAAAAGGGTTTCTTCGCAAGCTAGAGGTGCCGTGGACTAAATTCTCCCAAGGATTGATGACATATGTGGATGCTTCTCTGTCTCCGAATCGTTCGTTTTGACCCTACGAAACGGTTCCTTTTCTTTTTATGCTAGCTGTTTAGCAAAAGAATTCGTGGTGGGACCAACAGCGCCCTGATTGTGTCATACCATTGGCTCGTGGGCTCCACGTCATGTGAAAATATATCTGCTCGGTTGGTCGCCTTTAATGCCTTCTTTTTCTTTTTTCTTTTTTCATTCGGAAAGTTTCTTTTTTGGTTCACTTCCTTTTTTAACAGTTAAACTTATATTTTTGGTATGAGCAAATTTAGCCACAGGTTTGGTAGAATTTGGAATATTAATCTGAAATCAGGAGTTCAGGACAATCTATATACCGTCTCTTCTTAGCCCGAGCACATCAACTAAGGTCACGGTTTGCTTGGAAGATTATATAGAGCCTCGTGTATGCTTAACTTACAGTGTAAATTTTATACCATTTGTGGGAGGGATTAAAGCGCTGAGATTGTTTGAGCTTGACCTGGAGAAAAGGAAAGCCAAATTAGCTTTGCTTTTTGTGGGGAGAAGTTTTGCTACCCTTTTTGAATTATGTTGGTAGGAGCACTGGGTTACATCTTTGGTGCGATGGTGATTTTGACGTTCATGGTAATTTGATGGCCGTGAAATGAAGCATTAATTTGGGTATCAATCTTAGTGAACGGACGACCCAGAAAATAACACAACCCCGTGGAAAAGGAAGCTTGGCAAAAGAAATGAGCATCGAAAGGAATGAGTGAAATGCTTATTTAATCAGTCCTGGGGTTACCCGGAGAACAAGGTTTAAAAAAAAAAAAAAGTGGAAGTTTAGAGGTGTCACCCTTTTATGCTACAATCCAAGCGGCGAATCATCACACCAATGACTAATTGGAGCTGTTCCCCCTTAATTTAAAATTATATAAAGGTACGATCTCTGCTACCACAGTCGATGAAACGAAGATAGTAAATTTAATTTAATGTTTGGGGCAAAAGGACCAAATCGAACGGTGAATTGTACTTGGCACCAAATCCATCTGCCTAAAAATCGGCAATTTTTCGTATTTTTAAAAAAGGTAAAGATTTTTATTTTATTATTATAATAATTTTATATTACATACTAAATTAAGTTTATATAATGCGAATAAATTATATTAGAAAGAATGAAAAAACATAAGTCCTTATCGAAGGGAAAACGAGTGTTACTTTTCGTGGGGCGGGCGTGGGCCACTGGTCCACTTATTTTAAACCTCTTCGAAGATAACGGTTCTATCACTTTCTTTGGATTGCCGACCACCATTACTGCTTTTGGATCTCGAACCGTTATTTGAATGGCCTGAATCCTGCAGCCTTAAAAGGGGGATGCTTCTTGGCGATTGCCCGTTTAGATCAAGCGTATTTGGGATAGGATCGTCTTCTTCTTCATTACAATATAACTTTATTGCGTGGGATTATTGCACGATGATCCACGTTTTTACGATAATGCTTGTTTTGTCTTATTGTCCTCCTCCCTTTCTAGACTTGTAGGTAGGTAGGCAGGTAGTAGTAGTGAAGGAAAAACAATAGCTAGAGCCATGTTCTCTTTGGCGCTTAGGCCTCTGTTAGGCTGCGAAACCCATCGCCTTAATCGTATTGCGGGTGTGTGGGCATGGAAAGTTCCACCCATTTTTCACTCGCTATGCGTACAGCGATGGATTCTTTGTCTACTTTCTCCCTTTCAGTCCACTTTACGTCTTTCCTTCTTCGCACTTCTTTCCTTGCTTGATGGGAAGAATAGTCTGGGAATGTCAACTAGTTTAGAATTTTAGGTTAGCGAACTAGATGGGATTAGTTCATTAGGGGTCTCTTGTTTTTTTTTTTTTTTTTTTTTTTTTATCTTTTTCTTTTTGGATTAACCATGAAAATTTCACTCATTTCAAACAACCTATTATAACCACGAGCAACACGGTTTATAAAGAAACTGCTTGCATCAGATGAGGAGCATTTTTTTTTTTCTTTTCTTTTCTTGTTGACCAGGATTTGATTTTTATTGAAAGCACTTCAGGAGTGTATGGTCATTTAATTATAAAAATTTTAATATTATATTAAAAAAACATTTTATTTAAAAATTCAAATTACTAAGTGTGAACTGAAGTATAAATTATAAAAAAAAAAAAAAAGTAGTTTGCTACAATCATATCGGCAGTGTCTAGCACAAGGATTGGACAATAGTATTTAGCAAGTCACCAAGAAAATGTAACTTTTCCCCAAAAGACAAGTGGCCGTCTAGTCTGCATCATCCCCTCCCTTCCACCTCCATTTAAAATAATAATAATAATAATAAATAAATAAATAAATAAATAACAAAGAAGCAGAAGACCAAGTTTTGATAAGAAAAGAAACTGCCTCGAAAGAAGAAGGAAGGGGTACAGAATATCTTGAGAGGAACGGCTTGTTTTTACGAAGAACCAGATACTCACCAAAATGACCCTTAGTTAAAAGGGTAAGAGGAAAAGAGCACCCTGCTAGGGGTAAAGCTCCATTCACGGCCATTCCATTTTTTCTGGGATTGAACTCTCTCTCTCTCTCTCGCTGTGTTGTTTTTTCTTTTGGTCAACAGTGAATTTTCAAAGCGAGACAAGCTTTCTTTCCCAGAAAACATACATGATAACAATTAGCAAAGGCGAAACCGGATGGTTGGGTCCAGCAAAGATAAACGAGCATGGAAAGCGGCTCTGGGGGGGCCCATAAAAAAGGGGGAAGAAATTTGAATCTCTGCCATTCGCCATGCCCCCTCCTTTCCTTCCATCGTTTACCGTCTACTTTTTCTCGAAACCATTCCGTTTATTGCGGCATATGATATCTAATTCCAGAATATTCTGAAGACGACACAAGAATTTATAAAAATATAACTATAATTAATACATACATTTTTTTCATGTGTGATAATTTACCCCAATTTATATCAATTTTTCTATGACAAAATTCTATCTAATTATCCACGCTTCTGTGTTCTTCATATGTATGTATATCATAATAGCTGGGCATTATTTTCGTTCTCATCCTTTGCCGCCCGATGTCCCATTCAGCTCAAAAAAAAAAAAAAAACAAAAAATTCAACATTCTATTTTCTTCCCTGTTTAGGAGGGATGGGGGCCGGTCGGTTGACGACACGAATCTGTTCACCATGGAAATTCGGCTGACGAAGGTAAAGAAATGTGGAAGACGAGTAATAGGACGGAATTTGAAGGAGACCGAAAATGTAATTAAAAAAAAAAAAAAAAAAAAAAAAAAGGACAAAAGTCATTAGCAGTTGAAAATTGAATGGCAGTTGGGGACATATGGCTACCAGTTCCAAAAGTTGTCTTTCATCCAACACTAAAAACAGATATCCCCACGTAAAATTGTGCTAAATACATGAATATCTATCTATCTTGGGGGATTTTTAACATTTTAAATTTTTCTTCTTCAAAAATCCAAAATTGAAAAGGTTTTTACATACAATCTTAAAAATTCCCCAAAATTCCCCACCTTTTTTTTTTTTTGGGGGTTGGGGGGGGGGAATAATGATCTAATTTTCCAAAGAGCATGTACGATTTCAAATGATAATTAAATCCGTGGGCTCCACAATGAATTAGCAAAGCCCACCACACAATTCGGTGATAGGATCAACTTTGTGCGGAGCAATCAAAACAAAAAGGACTTCCCCATAGCAAGTAGACAAAAAGATAATTATTATAATAATAAAAATAAATAAATTTAAGTGCGCAATAAAAATAAAATTATCATAATAATGATTTCTCTTTGCATTAGCAGCAGAAAGAGAGAGAGAGAGAGAGAGAAAAAAAAAAATAGAAAGAAAAAGAGAGAAAAGTCAGCAGGCAGCGATGGGACGGAAATAGTGACCAGGCTGTTACAGCATCATTTCTTTTCTTTTCTTTTCTTTACTCAAAGTGCTTCGCTCGCTCGCTCGCTCGCTCCAAACATTCTCTCCTTGAAAAATATTTTGGAGAGGCGCAAAGCTCGCAAATCAGTTCAAGTACACCCCCCGTGTGTGTGTTTTTTTTTCGCTGCTTTGATTTGAATTATATTATGGGTTGTGCAGCGTCCAAGCTGGACAACGAGGACAGCGTGAGGCGGTGCAAGGAGCGGCGCCGCTTCATTAAGGAAGCTGTCTACGCTCGCCACCACCTCGCGGCTGCACACGCCGATTACTGCCGTTCTCTCCGTGGCACTGGCTCAGCCCTCTGCTCTTTTGCTTCCGGCGAGCCCCTCACCGTCTCCCAGCAAACGCCCGCCGTGTTCCTCCACCCTCCCAACCCTCCACCTCCCACCGCGAGTTCTACCCCTGCTCCTCCCTCTCGTTCCCCTTCTCTCCACGCAGCCCCGCGGTCGCCGCCTACGCCTCCTTTTGCGCCTTCCCCATCTCCTACAATTGCGAGTTCTAAGCTCCCTCACATCCTCTCAGCTTCAGGCGTCGACGCCGCCGCTAATCGTCGCCGCAAGCCTCCGAAGCTCCCTCACATTCTCTCGGAATCTAGCTTCTCCTCGTCTCCCCGGAGCCAGAAGTCTAATTTCAATGGAAATTTTGAGTACCCGACTGCTTATCAAGCCAATTCGACCTACTCCAGCACTCCTTCGCAGGCATCCTCCGTCTGGAACTGGGAGAATTTTTACCCTCCCTCACCTCCCGACTCCGAATTCTTCGACAGAAAAGCTCGAGAACAAAACTATAATCGCCAATACCGACAACGACTCAACAACGATACTGAAGAAAGCGGAACTGAAACCGAAACAGAGAGATCGGGGTACGACTTTTTCCAGCCGCAAAGCCAAAAGTACAACTACCTCCACAACAGCAGCCATCATAACAATAACAAGGATAGCAGTAAGCAGTATTCTACTGTAGACGAAGGGACGGAGAGAGAGGAAGTGCAGTGCAGCGACTGGGGAGATCACGACCACGACCAGTATAGCACCACGAGCTCCTCGGACATCGACGAAGACGAGGAGGAGGAGGAGAAGGATCGGGAGTCGAGATCAGAAATTGGGAGCCGGTCGAATTTCGGGTCATCGATGCGGGCGGAGTCGGTGAATCAACAGCCGGTCTTCCAAAATCCGGAGAATTCCCATGAGACCGGCTCGTCGGCGAGTTTCAGGACTGGGGAGATGAAGATGGTGGTGAGGCACAAGGATTTGAAGGAGATTGCGGAGGCCATTAAGGAGAATTTCTATAAGGCAGCAGCCGCGGGAGACCATGTTTCGGAGATGCTCGAGATCGGGAGGGCCCAACTCGATCGTAGTTTCCGGCAATTGAAAAGTAAATTCTGAAATTCTACTGGATGGTTATAGATTATCATAGATTAGGCCCTGTTTGGCTGCATTCGTTTCGATTCCAATTGATTTTCCTTCCTCTTTTTTTTCGACTTGTGGAATTATTGATTGATTGATTTATTTATTTATTTTGGTGGTCGCAGAAACGGTGTATCATTCGACTAGTGTGCTGAGCAATTTGAGCTCAAGCTGGACGTCGAAACCCCCACTGGTGGTTAAGTATCGGCTGGACACCGGTTCGCTTAATGGACCGGGTGGTCCGAGAAGCCTTTGCTCCACCATGGAACGGCTGTTGGCCTGGGAAAAGAAGCTTTACGAGGAGGTCAAGGTAAACCACCTTTTTCATTTCAAAAGTTTTCCTCCTTTTGTGTCCCGATGTATACGCTCTCATTTTTTTTATTTCTATCTATATAAAAGAATAAAGAAACAAACATCCAAGTCCACTGCACCGTAACACAAGAGTATGTTGTTACACATTTAATTTTTTATATTTACATTTAAAAATAAAATATAATAAAAATACGAATAAACAAAAATATTTTTATTGTGTCGATCACGAGCATCCAGGGGGAGGAGGAGGATTGAGCGGGATGGGACGAAAATACCCCTTGGTATTGGTGACGCTGATCGTGTAGGGGGTTGACTGGTTTCTTACAAAGCAAGTTCGATCATTCTTAAAAATTGTCGTACCCCTGTTATTGTCTGTGTGTGGATCATTCGTACCCCTGATATACTTTTTTCGGGGCTGTCTGTCGGCGTCGGAAAATGAAATACTCATGGGACTTAAATACCCTTGTGGCTTACCTTTATCACTTTAAAATACCCTTCTTGTGGTCGGTCCAAGTTCAAATTTACTTATTTCTTGGCCTCTGGCACTCTCTTCAATTTGATGCTTTTGAGGAGGGAATTCGACCGACTTTTTTTTATAGATAGTTGTGGTATTCATTAAACTATGTTTCCACCACAAAGCACCTATGAAATTTCTGAACAAGAAAAAAAAACAAAAAAGAAAAAAGAAAAATCCTGCCATGGTGAGGCAGGATAACCTAGCTTTGGAATAACTATATGGAAACTTTTTTCACAGTTGGAGTCATAAATTTGCCAGAGACCATGCCTTTCAATTTGAATGCTAATCTGGGTTACATTTGAACTTTGTTGGAATTGTATCGCTGGAAGATTCCGATTGGTTGGTGCTAATGTGAACAACTATTTGTTAACCTACAGGCTAGAGAAGGTGTCAAGATTGAGCATGAAAAGAAGTTAGCAACACTGCAGAGTCAAGAGTACAAGGGGGAGGATGAAGTTAAGTTAGACAAGACCAAGACTTCCATTAAGAGGCTACAATCTCTAATTATCGTCACTTCTCAGGCTGTTTCCACTACTTCAACCGAGATCATTGGCCTCAGAGATTCTGACCTTGTTCCTCAGCTAGTTGAACTATGTCATGGGTATGTGACTGAGCATTTGGATCTCCATATGAAAATTCAAAGCGTGCTCTAATTATAAGATGATAAGCTTGAAACAGATCTATAATGCAGCTCATACATATCTACCAATGTTTGTTTTCCTTATATGTTGCAAATGGAGATCTAAAAAGGTTCTATCTTTTCCTGTTGAATGAACAGAAAGTTCACTAGAAGCAATGGTCGTTGCACCATTGAAAAGGGATTCTTATTCATCATCTTTAATTTTTTTGAGTGACTTGATTGTGGAGTTCTACCAGTTAAAGAGAATACTTCCATGATCACCAGGAGAATTTCCCAAACATTTGAGACCCCTTTTTACCATATTCACAGAGAAATGTTGCAGTATTTTTGAGCTGTTTCATTCTTGTAGTGCTGAATTATTTACCGACTTGGATAAGCCAATATTTCTCACATATAAAACATATTATAGTTAAGATGACCCAAACTTGCTCTGCCCTGCCACTTGCTTCCTCCTATCTGTAATGCATGTGATTGTTGTCCTTGACTTCCAGGCTGCTTGTCACTTTGAGTGGCCCCAATTCTGTAGCCTGCAGCCCTCAAGTGGTCTATGAATGGAGAGTTATGTTTAGTGAATACTAAAGGATGAAATCTAGCCAATGAATGGGGTCTCGGGTTCAGTGAGAACTATTATTTGACCACTGTTATATGTTTCTTGATTGGACAGGTTTCCTGATGGGGTACGGCAGTTTAATGACCTTGTGTTGTTATTCTTCTAATCTTTTGAGGCCAAACCATGAAACACTTAGCAGGGCCAATCATCTCTTGGTCATGCACAAATAATCGATCAATGACTACTCGATGACTTTTTTTAGGAAAGAATCTTGGCTACTCTCGTCCTTGTTGGTAGCTTATGCTAGAAACCATTTTGGGATATGAAGTGACTAATGTAGAGGCAGCCGATTCTCTGCTTCTTGTATGTGCTAGACGTGGCATTTGGTAGTGCAACTTTTACTTGATAATGATATTTTGACTTTATAACAAGTTAGAAATGGCCTTCTTTGCAACATATTTCTACTACAGCTCTGCTATCGTTGCTACTAAAATGATAGCCAGTTGAGTGCTTAAAATCACATATTTGTTTTAACATAGTCAATGATCATCTGAATCATTTAACGCAGATTCATGTACATGTGGAGATCAATGCACCAGTACCATGAAGTTCAGAACAACATCGTGCAGCAAGTGTGTGGCCTTGTGAACCAATCAACTAAGGGCAACTCAACTTCCGAACTTCACAGGCAGGCTACTCGTGACCTTGAGTCTGCGGTCTCTGCCTGGCATTCAAGTTTCCAACATCTAATAAAGTTCCAAAGGAACTTTATGCAATCCATTCATGGCTGGTTCAAGCTCACTCTTCTTCCTGTGAGCAATGATAACATGAATGGCAGCATGGAACACTCTGATATATTTGCTTTCTTGGATGAGTGGAAGCTTGCTCTTGACCGTGTCCCTGACACAGTTGCCTCTGAAGCCATCAAGAGCTTCATCAATGTTGTCCATGTGATATCTGTAAAGCAAACCGAGGAGCTCAAAATTAAAAAGCGAACTGACACTGCATCGAGGGAGCTGGAGAAGAAGGCTTCCTCACTTCGGAACATAGAAAGGAAATTCTATAACTCGTACTCGATGGTTGGTATCGGTCTTCCTGATCCTGGGCCAGATAATGGGCAGATACTGGATGCCCGAGATCCACTGGCTGAAAAGAAATCCGAACTCGCAGCTTGCCAGAGGCGAGTGGAAGACGAGATGATTAGGCATGACAAGGCAGTGGAGGTGACGAGAGCGATGACACTGAATAATCTTCAGACAGGCTTGCCAGGGGTTTTTCAGGCGCTAACCAGTTTTTCTAGCTTATTCACAGAGGCACTTCAGCTAGCTTGCAACCGTTCCTATGCTATCAAATAGTTAAACCTAAGTTTTCTGCTTATATTTTGGGTGCTTATATTTTGGGTGTACAATGGGGAATATGTAAGGGCTGGGATTTTTTTGGCTGAAGGCTCTTGCAATTTATCTTTATTATTTTGGGGGAGAAGGGGGATTGTTGGTGTGTATATTTGTGGAGCCTGTTATTTTCTCTTCTTTTTTATGGCGGTTTCGTAATCCCTATTTAAGGCGAAAGGACAGGGAAATGCTTGTATAGGAATTTGCTCAGATTATTGTATCGGTGATTCGCATTTTCAGCAATTGTGAATAAAATGGTACACCTCCCGCATATTCTCTCTCTCGTTTCCAAGCTTCGTCTGAATGTTCAAAGGATGCAATAACGCTGTGCTGACTTGTGATGAAATCCCAATTCCCCCGGCCCTCTGGAAGAAGTAAGGTTGAGAGAGAGAGAGAGGGAGGGAGGGGGAAATTGAGAACAAGAAATTTGTGAATCCAATGATCGTTTCGAGAAATCGATGTTTCCAATTGAGAGTTAAAAAAAAAAATGATAATAAAGTTTTATTTACCATAATTTTAGAGTTGGTGTATTATGAACTTAACATCCACATTTATAAAATAAAATTTTTTATTTTTAATTTAATATAATTTTTTTAATCAATTATTATATCACTTATTATTATTATTATTATTATTATTATTATTATATAACAGCCATGTTTATCCTAGAGATAATAATAAGCGCATGCCATTGGAAAAGTCAAGCCACTGATACATTACGCAGCCTTTTTTGAGTCTTTCACAGCCCAAGTTCATACCCCCCCACGGTTCTAAGCTCAAACCGAAATCAAATCAACATATTATAATTTGAATTATAATTATAGAGAGAAGAAACGGATGTGATTGTGATTATATTTTTAAGAACCTTATCATAAAATATTATGACTTAAACTTATAGTTCTTTTAACAAAAATAAAATATTAAATATTAAGTCAACAGATTAAATTTATTTTGAATATAAAAATTTTTATAAATTCTTTTTATTAAAAAAATATCTGAACCAAGTTAAATTAAGTGATATTAAATTAAATTAAAATCATAACTTTAATCGAAACTAAAATTTAGAACCAAATTATAACTTTAAAACCGAACTGAAATTAGAGTCAATTTAAGTCAATGACCAAACCACAATTTGGTTACGATTCCTCCTAGCCTTTTGAACTGAAACCGGCGATTTAAAACCAAAATTAAAACTCAACCGAACCAAAGTTACGTCCAGCAGCAGCAGCAGGCGGTTGAAACGGCTGGAAGATGGGATCTGCACCTAAAGCGCCATCACCCCTTTTTTTTTTTTGTAGGGAATTTTAGCACTGTTCAATTATTTTAGTGTTTCCACTTCTGACTTGGATCCGAATCCTCTGGTTCTGTTTGCGAGAGCAAACATGATCTGACATCGGTTTTGACGCTAACTTTCAGTTCAATAAAGCCGCTTTTGTCTCCCAAGTTGACAAGGAAGATGATGAACTGATTGAATACGGAAAGATGCAAGAATGGCCGTTCCCACTGTCAGCACGGCACAAATCTCCATGCCAAACCAAGTTGCGTAAAACTTTACCAACATACACTCCTCGTACAACGTATGGCTTCTCTTCTATTTTCAAAGAAAATTTGTTTCCACGATTCCAGCCAGTGATCTCTCAGCTAAAATGGAGTTAATCTTATCATTGTACTGGGACTCGATCGTTCAAGATAAACTCTTAAAAGTGACAATTTAATGGTTTGAGTATCTACTTCTTGATGTATGGGTGGAAACTTGACGTCTCGTTATCCTGCTCCTGAACTCCTTCGTGCCAAATAGGTGGAAGCGAAGGGGGAACATTGGATCCCTGCCAGTCATAATGAAAGATTCCAATTACGTTTTTTTTTTTCCCTCTATTATTTTCCGTCCATCATACGGCAAATGTTTGGGATAACAAAGCTACCCCACCCCACTTGACGTCGGGCCCTCATTTCGGTGCGTAATAGCTTACAACCATATCAGAACCACACTACCGTTCAGGATCCAGACAAAGAGTTGATCTTCGTGGATGGGAACCTTGTTTTGAAAATGGCATAAAAGAAATCGCTGGTTGTTTCTTTTTTTATTTTCCTTTCTTTTCTTTTTTATTTATATGACGAGAAATTTCTTTCGGACAAACCTCAAATGCTATAATGGGTTAGAAATTCGATATCGAGACCACTTGCAGCCTTTACTTTTCTCATTGCTCCATATACACATCCTTTTATTATTAGGCGCTTAAAACACCCGTCATTTTTCACCTCGCATATATTATACGAAGTAAATCTCTAACAACAGATCCTCATCAACACATCTGTGAAAAATCAATTACATTCACATAACTTATTATGTTATGTTTCTAATCATCCATAACGAGTGCTCAATCAGCTCTCGATCATTATCATCCGGGTTTGAAGTGGCATATGCTCATGACAAACTGATTGGTATCAAGGAAAATGATTTTGTCTATCGGATCCAATGCCTGGCACAATACATGCAAAAACTGGCATACCAAATGGGAACCATATGACTAATCGACTACATTGACTCTGTAGACTAATAATCAACAAAAAAAACCTGGCGTGGGATGTCCAGCATTGAGTGTGCTGTCAAACCATTGTAAAACCTGCAGAACTAAAGCCTAAAAGATTCTCCAAATCGAAGCTACTAATTTCCAAGTGGTAATTTTTTTTCTCTAAAGGGATGCAAGTCAAAGTTCACTTCCAGAACAGAGCATATGCAGCCATATTTTCATAAACATTAAATGGTGGGATAATACAGCAAGGCACAAGCCCATCCTAAAAGAACTCGAAGTCGAGATATTTACCCCCAGACTTCATATCTGTCCCTACCATTCTTTTGCTGGCGCTTCCAACACCAATTGTGTCAACTGCCCATAATTTCCTGGCTGGTTCAGCCTCCACTGGTCTCGGCACTTCTGGTGGTGTGCTGCACCTTATTAGAGCCCAATTCACGCCTCCAAAGAAAGGATGTTGTTTGATCTCACTTGCACCCCTCTTCACCCCAAGCCTTTGTTGTGGTTCCTTAACTAGCAAGCCTCGGATCAAATCACGGCTAGCATTAGTGGTTGCTGGTGAGTCCGGAAATCTAAGCTGCTGGCCAACCACATTGAATAGCGTCGCACGGTTTCCTGACCCCTTGAATGGGGTTTTACCATACAGTAATTCATGCAAGAAAATGCCAAATGTCCACCAATCAACTGCACTGCCATGCCCTTCCCCCTTTATTATTTCTGGGGCTAGGTACTCGTGGGTTCCCACGAAAGACATGGACCGGGCTGCAGTGGGTTCTGCAACAAGCTCCGGAAGTGCACCAGCAGACAGCCCAAGCTCCGCTCGGGCCTTCTGAGTTTTTTTCTTTCCCTTCTGAGGCAAAATACGGGGAAGAAAGCATGCGGGCTCGATGCATACTGATGTGGGCTCAATGCAGGTAGGCTGAACACAAAATGCAGCACCAGCAGTCCGTTTTGAAGGATCTGAATTAGATGAGGTCTTTATCAGGGTTGGTGAAACCATACATCTCAGGGAAAGGTCAAAATCTGAGAGCATTATGTGGCCGTCATCACGAACAAGAACATTTTCAGGTTTTAGGTCCCGGTAGACAACTCCAAGCATGTGGAGATATTCTAGTGCCAACAGGACTTCTGCAGCATAAAATCTAGCAAATTCAAAGATCAATCTTAAATTAGAAAGTGTTGCTTCTGCCAAAATAAAATATAAAATTATAATTCTAGTAAAGCCAATCCAATATAAATGGAGTTGACATCCCTGCAGAATCACATCAGCCATTTGTAAAAAAGGATATAGAACTGAGAATCAAACATGTCAAAAGAATACTCGAGGATCTTATTACAGTATTTCAGCATTCATTGAACCATACAAGAATGTGGATTCCAAACAAGAATAGTCACTAGCATCCATAGGTTATCTAAAATAAAATTTATCAACTAAATGAAACTACCTTGGCAAATTTGTAGTTTGCCACAACAGTAATATAAATGAAACTACCTTGGCAAATTTGTAGTTTGCCACAACAGTAATATAAACGTTATGGAAACTAGTACTAATGAAGCTTTTCCCATTGTCCTGCATCCATAGGTTTGATAACATTTGATGGAATTACTCAATCTACATAATCTGGGTTGCTCATATGCAATGTGCAAAAATAAGCTGAGTTAGGCTACTCCTCTGTTTTAACCCAATTATATGTACTCTGCATTTTGACCTAATTATCTACACTCCATCTCAATCTCTCTTTCTGTCTATCTCTCTCTGATATATTTTTTCTTTTTTTTTTTGGTGCATTCAGTTATATGTTATGGCTGGTAGAAAAAGAAAAACACATGCTACAGATAGTGGATAAATTGGTATATTAGAAGGTAATACCTTGCAGCATAATCAGAAAAATGTTTCCCGGGCTGCCGTTGCCTCAAAGTGTGCAGATCGCCTCCTGGACAGTATTCCATGACCAAACATGAAAACCTGTCGGTCTCAAAATGTGTATACAAAGTTGGCAGAAATGGATGATCCAATAGTTGCAAAATCTCCCTTTCTGTTTGAGCTCTAGTCAATTTCTTCCTGCTGGCAAGGGATGCCTTGTCCATTACTTTCATTGCAAAAAAACAGCAAGTCCCACTAAGCTCTGAGAGATATACACTGCCAATGTCACCACAACCAAGCCGTTTAAGTAATCTAAAGTGACTCATGCCTAAAAAGCCATCTCGTGCTCGGATGGCAAGGATAGCCTTCCACCTAGGATCATTTCCCTTGTGAGGTTTATTTGCACTACCAGTTATGTTGCTCCAATTACTGTCATCACTAAGGCCACTGCTATCACTTGCTCGGCTTACACTTGTTTTTGCACTCTCGAGTGAATCCCCCCTAACACTGACACTCCCTTTTGTACTCTCACAGTTTCTCTCCATGCAAATCGTGCCATCACTTGTAATAGCATCACTACGATATGTACTGGAACAGCTATTAACAATACTCATAGCTGTGACCACGCTAGTACTGTCAATGCTACTAAGTGGACTGACATTACCACTTGGAGGCAAAGAGGCATCCCAGATGCATTCCTTCTCATCTGAATCGGGTGGAAGGGGAGAGTTTTCTATGTTCTGAGATGCCCGAGGAACAGAGAATGGAGAAGCCAGTGCAACCATATCATTATGTTCTTCAACCAAACTTTCTGATGGTGAAAGAGCCACACAACTTGGTTTTTTGGGTGGAATCCTGATTGAAAGATCTTCTAGAAAAGGCCCCTTCAAAGACATACTCTTCATGAGGCAGGCAGCCTCAGATTTCTTTTGACCAATAGGTAAATATACTGCTTTCATTAGATCCACATCAACAGGTTCTGGTGGATGACTAGCCCCAGAGAAAGAACTAGGGCCACCTTCATCAAAGGAGTCACCACTGCCCTTGGATAAGACAACATCAGGCATCAGCTCTTCTTCAACAGGCAAGAAGTCTTTTCCTTTCCATGGTCTTACTGGCACAGGCAAATCTGTAACATGGGAGTCTGGTGAATTAAATCGAGCCACTGCTTCTCTTACCAAACCTGTCTGCAGCTTGGACACCAGACCCCCTTCTCCCCCTGAAGCCATACGTGCATTTGACACCTGAGCAATGACAGGCAATTTACTGGGAGGCGCTTTTGGTTCTGGCATCCTTTCCATGACAATGTATAATTACATGGGATTATCTTTAAAAATCAACCCTGAAAATGGTGATTAGAAAATTCAATAAGTGCTTCATCTTCCTGAACATTTAATTTCTAGCAAACTTTTTAGCATTTTTAACTCTTTTCATAATAATATTCACAATTGTTGCATTTTTAACCATCATAGAAATGACAAATTCCTTGGGTTCTTGCATTCCCAAGAAGCACGAATATATCAATCTATGGAAAATTCGAAACCATTCTTTTGTAAAAGGTAAACTGCGGAAGGAGAACAATCAATAAACAGTGGCACCCATGACCCATCTGCAAATATTTTCCCGACATTTCATTTGGGTACCAATTAATTTACGGTGCCTACTGTTTTCTGTTGATTCGATAGCATGCATGCCTGTAATGGCACAATAGCACAAACATTTCTCCAAGAAAACAGAAATACAAGGACAACATATCTGACTCAATTTTTTTTTGTTTTTTAATTTTTCGCAATCTGTAGAAGGGAAAATCAAATACACTCCAATGCTAAAAAACCAGCTATGAACAATCAGTTTAGCAATTAATCAAGTATATGCAAAATCTAATCTTATGGCATAAATACAAATCCTGACTGACCCGTTGCAAATGAAAAACGTTTCATGTAAGGCCTCACTAGATCAATTTAACAACTGAAACGGATGAATCAATGGCTGACAAAAAATGCTTAACTACACCCACAAATCCAAATAAATAAATAAATAAATAAAAATTATCCAACTATTAAATAAATAAATAAATAAAGGGCCATCGCCTGAAAGGCTAACCCGGGTTGAGCAAAGAAAAAGGCTTAAATGAAAACTTTCCTAAACTTGCTCCGTTTCCCATTTGGGGCATCTTCCTCACACATAAACCCTCCAATTCCGCGCAAAACAACAAGACAAGAGTGAGATCTTGAAACCCCAGAAGAAAAATGTCGTTGCAGAGCAAAACGAATAAAACAGAGTAAACATTCAGAGAGATAACAACAGTTTGCAAAGTTAACATATAAACGGAATTAAAAAAAAAAAACGCACCAATGAACAGAAAAAAATAGAAGGCTGTACGGGCATATTGTTTCGCTAATGCTGTATCTTGTACAAAAAAAAAAATGGGGTTTCTAATTTGGGTTTTAGAGGTTTCAGAGCTCTAGAGCTCTCAGCTGTTTCTGTTTCTCTCCGGAAGCCCCCCTTTTTCTGTCTCACCCCACTCTCTCTCTCTCTCTCTCTCTGTGGACCTTTTTTTAAAAAAAAATTATGTGGCTAGTAGGGGTGGCTGTTCTGCAGCCATTAAAGCTCACGCTTCAATGGTTATCGTGTTTGCTTTTGCTTTTTTTCACTTTTGCTTTGTGTTTGTGTGCAGCCAAGACCAAAGACAGAGAGAGAGTGAGAGAAAGAGAGAGAGAGAGAGAGTGCGTGTGTGAAAGTAGGAGAGGGGTGCGAGCAGGTGGCAGGACAGTGAGAGCGAGAGTGTCTTGTAACAGAAACGGTGGGGTCCATTATGTTTCTTCTTTGAGCTACACCACCAATGCTTTGCAATGGATGGGGACGCTCCCCGCCCCCCCCCCCTCTCTCTCTCTCTCTCTCTCTCTCACACACACACACACACTCACACTCTCTCTCACTCCCTTCCTCTGGGTCATCGCCGTGAACCATTCTTCGGCATCGGGTTTGGATTCTGCAGATTTGGGCACATTTTCTAATCTCCCACACGCATTAACTGCGCGCGTCAATTTGTATCGAATCGCCATTATGAAGGGTGGTAGCCTCGTGCTAATTGCCAAGCAAGAGGAGAGGACTGTGCTGTAACAAGTCGGGGGTGGGGGGGGGGGGTCTTCTTTGACCACTACCCATCCCGCCACCCCATGTCTTCCGTGGGGAGACCTGCTGCTGGCATTGACTAGCGCTCCTTGCCTTGTGTACGTGCGCTAAAGTTGAGAAAGAGTCACTCTTTGTATTTTAAATAAAAGGAATTATAATTTAATTAATATTTAAATTTAAGTAAATATTTTATATTTAGTTTTAATATTACTAAAATCTGTAATTCGAATTTAGGTGTTTCAACATAAATCTGCTTCTGACAAACAAAATTATGGAAGTGGCCGTTCAAGGAACCTCTGATTACAAGTTTACAACCATCGGATTAAATTTATGGTATATAGAAATTATGATTATATATATATATTTTAAATAAGTGATCATTGGATGCATAATCGCTATGAACTCTAAGAATCCTAAATTTGCAATAAATAAATAATCATTCTGGACAGTTAGTCTGTGTGTCAATGCCTTTCTTTTCGCATGTCATTTGGGCTTGACCAAATTTAAGACATACAAAAATGGGGACTGATCAAAAGGTCCCTGTGATTAGATTGAAGTGCCAGGCAAAGCCGCGACGACCTGACTGACTTTCTTCCTCCCCCACTGTGTTTTAATCAAACCCCCCCCCCCAACCCCACCAAAATCACTGTTTTGCTGACGTACTTTGCCATTTCACGACAATCAAAGGGAAAAAATAAAAAAATAATAAAAAAAGGCTTCACTGTTCATTAGGATAAATATTCTCGTGATGCATTGTGATTTTTATCAACTAGGTGCAGACCTAAACAGGCGAAATGGTAATATCTAATGGAATGTATGTAATAGGTGGCTGCCCGCTTCGGGCTTAGGGAGGGGATGAGGTGGTGTTTTGTCTCTCTTTTCGACTGACAATTAGCAATACTAATGTGTTACTACGATGAAAAATGTGGGGCGGGAAATATCACTCGGACCAGCTGCAAAGGCGTTTCTGATCTGTTGCACTGTGTAGGGACTGTAACTGACTTGCTATGATAGGCTGTTCAATTGGACAGCGCCTTTAAACAAATGCAATGTCCAAAGAACCCTTAAGCTGCTGGACAATCGGGACGTTAGACAAAAGGGCAGCTACGCATGCCATGCATAATAATAATAATTATTATTAGTATTAGTTAGTTTTATAGGATGTAAGAGAGAGGGAGAGGGAGAGAGAGGGGGGGGGGGACGGCATAGGCCTGAAGACACCGCACGCACTGTGGGCAGCCCACATTTCTTTTTTATATTCACAGAAGGAAAGCCGAGCGGTCAGCTTACTTCTTTCAGTTCTGTTATGAGTAGGGTTAGGCCGATAATTTGTTGCCACTCTTAAGACAATGTCGGCTTCCTTCAATCCCTTCCCCAAAACAAATAGAATTTCCGGGTGTCACAACTTGGCTTTTACATATGGGGTTGGCGTGCTTGAGCCATTGATCAGGTTTTCTATCACACATTTACGTTTACTGGAATGCTTGGCGATTGCTCGAATTGAAATGTGGGCCATGAATAATCTTGTAGCTTCTAAAGTCATTTTTCCGACACTCAAAAAGGGCCACATTACAGAAAAATGTATACGCAACTTTAGAGCAGACTCTTTTTTTTTTTTGTTTAAATAAAAAAAATTAAGGGAAAGCGATTTCATACTTATTAAGGAGAAAAAAAAAACTACAAATCGTCTAACAAAAATGAAGCTGGAAACAATTCATTGGGTATTTTCCATTACAGTAATAGTAATTGGAAACATGCACGTCTAAGAGGTTGAATTGGAATCCGTTGAAATTTCCCAAGATTTCTATTTTTATAAGTGAATCAGATACGAATATCAATGAAATTTTCCTTTCTATCAGTCAAAAGTTTTTGCATTACTTGCTGTTCAAGTAGAATATGGGTGTGCTTATCGAAGCCGGTCAAAGATACTGTTCTAAAAGGAGGTGAATTCACAAAGCGTTAACCTCTCTCACGTTTTACAGATAAAATAGTTTAAATGTTCCGTGGATGATGTGGATCATCATTGCGTGACTTTATTCATTGATTGCGACGATAAAATTGGACTAGTTGCCATCTGAATCTCCAATCCCATGAAAGCTAGGAGTAGTGATTAAAATGATTAGCTCAATATTTTACCACTCGATGCCAGAGCCAGCCCCCACACCCACATTTCCAAAGAAAGAGGCGTTTTTCAATCTCTCTTTCATCGTGGGCCTCTTTTACCTTTTTGAAAAGAGCAAGTTCATGGGTTTGAAAAGTGTATAAAATTAGAGGCATTGGAATTAGGAAAAGAGAGGGAGGCGTTCAAAGGTGGTTTCTTTCATTATTCCTTTCTCACCCACATTTGGCCCACCCCACTAACTTTCTCAACGAACTTTTGATTGCTAGCTACGAATGCTTTACAAAATTTCATTAAGCTTGAGCTTTACTTATATGCAAATTTTTTTCATTATTTTATGATCGAACTTTATTTAATTTTGATATCAATTTCGACTTGATACTAAATTCAATTTGATTATATTTAAGTAATATTTTACATATAAAAGCATAATAAGGCATAAAACTTATTAAATATAAATAATTTTCATCCAAATTAATATTTTCATTAATATAAGATTGAGATAAGTGGAAGGAAACAAAACTCGTAGTTCTATTTTTTTATTTATACCAAAAAGTTAAATGTTACATTGAACAAGCTCCACATAAGATCTTAAACAAGTCTTTAATGATACATTAAAGAAGCTCCAAACGAGTTTTAAATACGTTTATAATAATATATTTAATGAGTTTCAAATACACTTTAAACGGTACATTATTGAGTTATAAGAAATTTAAAAAGTTGTTTAAGAGTTCAAATAAGTTAAATTTATTTGGCTTGTAACTTGAGATTTAGGCTTAAATGTCGTTTAATTCATTGAATAAACGAGCTCTTATTGATTGAGCCATCGAACTTTTAATAAATATATTACTTCGTTTGTAACCCTACTTGCTTTTTACTAATCAGCCTTCTGAAAAGTAACTGATTGAAGAGGCAGAGTAACAACAATTGATTGTTAATATACAACCGAAATACCCTTAGATTCATTGTTTAACACAATCCAAAAATTCTAAATTCTCGTGATAGAAATCTAGTTTTGAAGAGTGAAGATTCAGCACATAATCTATATTATTGACAGCTTGTCATATCAGTATAGTTTGCAAAACTTTTTATGGAGAAAATAAATTGTTAGAATTTAAAAATGAAATTATTGATAAATATTGATAAGGAGAGAATATAATTTTCTTATTAATCAAAATTTAATCTTTATATAAGAAGGAAAGTTTGGTTCCTGTTAGAAAAAAAACCATGGACATAGAAACAAAATGCCCTAAATGGTTATTGTAACATTTGATAGTAATAGACAATATTAGTGCAATTAAATATTATAATTTTATTTTATTTATCAATAACCATAGTAAACAACAATAATTAATAATAATAATTATTATTATTATTAACAATTAACAACAGATAAATCAAACAAATCAAAAGTAAGTTGGAAATTTCATGCAATCTCCATCCTCATTATTCGTCATTACTTAACAAAAGACTATGAATTATTCGTAGGCATGCTAATATTAACACCAAAAGTTATTTATAATCGAAAGAAAAGTAACAATTTCATACAATTAAGGATAGAATAGCCTTTACAACTTTGTTTTTGATTTTATTTATTTTTTCAAAAGTAAAGCTCACGTTTTTTTTAAAGAAATTGAGAGATGTGAAATTTAAACTCCTAATCTCAGAAGATTTGTTTTATTGTGGTTAGTCAAACTAAGCATAATTTGTTTACGAATCAAATTATGTGACAAATGAAAATTAATGGTTATAGTAACCTCATTATGTTAGAGTCCTGCCATTATTAGTTTAATTTTCTAGGTTTTGTTCTTTCATGATGTTGTAATACGAATTAATCATAACTTTTGGCAGGGAACCCAAGATGGGACTATTGCACAAGCACTCCATGTCCGTTTGGGAAATGGGACGGTTCATGCAACCTTAGGGCTAACTGGAGTTCCAGATGAGCCAACCAATCAGCAGCTTCCTTCTCACTAATCATAAAATTAAAAAAAAAAAAAAAAAAAAAAAAAAAAAGAATATAAGAGAACTTATCTTCATTGGTCTGTTTGGGCCCGCAAATAACGTTAATTTGGGCCACTAAAACCATTTCAAGCCAGCGGCTGGACCCGGTGATTCTGGGAAGTATCGCTGCTTCTGCTAAATTCACATCCTATTCGCGCATTAGCTCACATGGTCTCTCTCCCTTTGCTTACTTTAACCGTCAAAAAGTTCTCTTCCGTTTGTGGTTCACGGCGGCGAAACATTTTAGAGATTGTGTTTACCAGCTACACAATGCAATTCATTTAAAAAAAAAAAAATCATACAAATCAGCTATTCTCGTAATTTTATATCTATATACTAAAATATACTCTTAATTTCATCAAATATTTGGAAAAAAATTTAAATTTATATTCTCAAACAGAAAATTTAATCTAATCCTCTTTCAATTAGACCCCACATAGTAAAATCGTGTGTTAATTAAAAAAAAAAAAGAAATTGTTATAGATGCATCTTTTATACCTATTTGTTATATATTTTAAATTATTTATTGTATATATATTTATTTAAAAAAAAGTGTGCGCGAAACCTATATACTTTATAGCGCCGTGTCTCTGTGTCGGTCCACCTATCTTTTTCGCGACCGACTCGTAGTCGCCGATCTTGCTATGGCTTGGGCCTCTGCCATCGCCGGAAGGATCAACCGCCCTTTCAAAGTCCGCATCAGAATCAGAATCCGACTCGTCGTCCGCGGATTGTCTTCCCCGACGCTGCCGATCGTAATTATCCGTCTAATTCTAATCCAAACCTTCACAGAGACGCCGGTGCGCAGGTATTGGTCTTTCAACTCGACGCCGTTAAAGGCCTGCTCATGCTTTCGCGTTAATTTACTTGGACGTTTACTGGTGTTTGCTGCCGAAGGCCTTGAGCATTCCAAATTTCACGCAATAATCGATGGCTCTGTTTGGTAGCTGAGAAAATGAGAAGAACTTGCGCTATTTAAACTGTTCTATGCTTGTCCAGCTTAGAAACAAAATGTAATTGTTGTAGTTGTAGAAAAAATATAGTCAATCAAATGAAATAATATTACAATAAAAATAAATTAATAAAAAGATATTAAATCTAAAAGTGTTAGATATTATATTTATGAATAATTTTTATTTTATATACAAATGTTCATAAAATTTCCATTAACATGTATTTTTTTCTCCAATAATAAAAATAGTTTAACAGTAAATTATACATTATCATGAATATTTTTTAAAATAAAAATAGGAGAATTAATATTTATTTAATAATTATTAAAATAATATAATATTATAAAAGTTTTAGTTATGATGAATAATTAATAATATTATAATTTATAATAACACATAATAATAATTTATTTAATAATTATAAAATAGTTTTTATTTGATAAATTCAAACGTCTCGGTAACATTTACGAAAGAAGATGATGTCGCACAAGATGCAGAACCAGTTGGAAATACCGAGTCTTCATCTTCAACAGGACCTTCGACGCGGCATGTTGAAGAACTCGATGCACCTCAGGGTTAGTCAGCTCCTTCTATAGTTCTTGACTCTGGATTTTGTTAAAATTATTGTTGGGCATATGGTTTACCTTTGAGTTTTTATTGTCTCCCGAGACTCCCCCTTGTCATGCTGAGCAGAATTGTTGCACTCAAGGTTAGTGATTTGGTGGCTTAACATTGGAATTGTAGGAATTATAGGTAATTGATTGTGAACTTCTGAGGATGAAAAGGATATTTTTGGCTAGAGATTAGAATGGCATGTGAAAGAAATTGATATTATTATCTTGCTGGAACTCTCTCATGAAGCCTTGGATCCATCCTTTATTAAAAACACAAGAAATGTTGTGGCTTTGGGCACTGGCTGCTGGTGAAATTTTTAGTTGCAGTTTCGCGTGGAACTTTTCCATCGAATCGATGTTTGATTCTTCATTCTAGTTAATGCCTGATGATCTCAACTGACTGTTTTTCTCATCTGCATTGCAATAATCTTGTACAAGAGTTGCAGAAACGAAATTTCTGGTAATGTTATCGTGTCCACAATTTTAAACTCTACTTCTTGGTTTCTCTGCTGCGTACAGAATCGAGTAATATTGGCATTATGACTTGTGAGAAAATTTTCTTTTGATCTCCTTCTTTTCATTGCTGCAGATAAACGTCGAGTCCTTTAATATTTTTTTTTTCCCTCAAATGATGCTGTCAGTTTTGTTGAATCATTCCGTAATAGATGTGGAGATAAAGTTGGTTGTTGGCCGATTTCCTTAACATCATACAGAAGTACACTCATTGATTACCATCTATGTTGAGTTTGGTTGGAGAGTATAAACATTGGCTGAATATATTGGTTCGTTCAGCATGTCTTGGGTGCAAGATTAGCTTTGACACCTGATACGCTTGCCTCATAAGTGCACTTCATATTTCTATATGAGGGATAATGGATTTGTACTCCAAGGTTATTTAAAATAAAACTTCTTAGCGTACAAACCTGTGCTTTTTGGTTCCTGTTTTACCATGTTTTCCAGTGCATGCTTTTGTCGTAGCTCTTGCAGCTTCCTTTGAACTCTGTATTGCATTTGATGCCAAGTAAGATAGTACAATCTACCTTGGGTGAATGTCATGAAGCTTATGCAACATGGATAAACATGGTAATGCCTTCTTCTTTTCAGGGTATCTTTGAACTAACAGATTGGACTCTTTCCTTGACTACTTTGGAATGGAGGCTTTCAGTAAGTTGAGTTTCACTTAACGTCAGACTAATTATTAATATTTATATGGACTACCTTTTCAGACGCATGAATTATTGAAGCAGAAGAATATTGATAAACTGGAAGCTTGGGTAATTTCCCTCGGTGAATGAGACCTTATGCTTTTGGCTTTCAGTCTTATTTTCTGATTTACTTGGAGCAGAAAGTCTTGCTGTCAGCTTCTTCCAGAATGGTGTTATTTTTGACGGGGAAGTTAAGACTGAGCAAGCTTCAGAAAGGCTGCCCAACAAGTCAGATGACCATTTGAGGACCATGCAGATATCGAGAACCATGGATGCTAATTGTCAGCTTGGAAATCTTGTGCCGGAAAACTTTACTAAGGCAATGTCGATGTTGTCTTTATTAGGAGAATATATAAGAAGATTCTAATCAATGATGAAAAGTCAGCGAAATTTCCTGATCTTGGCTGTGTTTGCCGGGATCATCCAGATGCAGGTATGCAGTGATGGAGAGTCGTATTGACCTGTTTAGTAATAAAGCTAGATGTTTTGCCACCTGAAATAACGGAATCAAAGGAATTTCCCTATGCCAGGCATTTACCAACATGGGCCTTCACGTGTGCCCTTTACTCTTGCAAATTTCTTGATTTGATCAGTTTATTATCTTAAATCAGCTTTCATCCTAGATCATTTAATTCAGCGGCTATACGATAGCGTTTCCCGTTCTCTTTCATTCCTTATGATTGTCTAAACATCACTTGTCATCTGAATCTGTTCCTACCGTCATTACATTTGCTTCTGAATTCCTGCCTTCTCTGTCTTGTAACTGCAGGGGATGCACCGTTGTGCTCTTGAACCGACCCCAACACGTCCACGTTCCTTCTCCAGGTGCCTACTACATGGGGGGTGGCATACTCGGTGGACTTGGTGACAAGACATCTGAAACCATGGCATGGTTGGAAAGGCGAACGCACCATCTAAAAGGTGATATGTTCATGGTTGAGACTCAACGTGAGAGGTTGCGGCACGAGCACACATGGATGGAGGGACAGCCGAAATATCTTGATAATTATCGGAAACGTGATACTTTACTCGACGTCGTACATCTTGTAATTTATACTCGGCATACGTCACGTTTTCTTTTTACATTGTATATTTTTCTAACTCGGCACAAAGGGTTTGAATTCAAAAACAATAGTTCGAAAGATATGGCGTCAGGTCATGGCGAAATTTGTGTCCTTCTCGATAACAGTCAAAACCTTCAAGAAGTATGGGGATCCGAGGCTCTCTTGGTACTCAGCAATCACCATTGGCTTGGATTCATTGCCTACGACCAAGCGTTATGCATCTAAAAAATGTTCACTACATGACTAGGTGTGGTTAACTTATCGGATGTTGGGGCATCACTTAACGAAAGACATGCTCCGGATCATTATGTTTGAAGTCATGAGGACGACCAAAAACACCAGTGCGAAGGTTTTATATTTTCTGTTTTGATTGAAGCGAATATAAGGTTTCTGATCCCCCTGTCCTTGGTCCAAAGTTTCAGACTAAATTCACATCAAGATTTGGTGGTTTCTCTTTGCTGTTTTTGTTCCCATTTTCTTTCCAATTACCTTCTCTCTCATTTCTTTCCAACAAACCATAAAATGTTCCAAAAATCTTGCCTTTTGCTGGTCCAACTTTGAAGCATATTTCCAATCAAAAAGAAAAACAGGAAACTATGATTTATACTATGATGATCACAATTGCTTTTTTTTTTAATAAAAAAAAATTATAATTGCAATTGACAATCTGAATCACGCTTCATTCAACCCATTCACCAATCCCCACTGTACCCTTAATTGAACTCGTGTATAAAATCTACTCGGTTTCATTTTCCTGGCGTGTGGCCTGCTAGGAGACCACCGACATTGAAAGCCATTGACATTTTTAGATAAAGGCTGCAGCCATGAATGTTCCATTAGTTCGGCCGCGTCTATATTCCAGGATCAGCTTTTGCACTTAAAAGATCTTCACAATGATTGAGGGTAGGAAAGATGGTTGGACGGAGGGCTTCTCTCTTTCTCTGGGGTCCAAGGATTATGATTGAATAAAATTTATGCAATTGCTGCATGTTCCACATTTTCTTTTCCTTTTTTTTTTTTTTTAACCTTTGTGCCACGGAGGGCTAATATATAGTAGTTCTCCCAAGAATGTAACACCAAAAAAAAAAAAAAAAAAAAAAAACTAAAATCTTTTTACATAAATATGTGACATTGACACCTTCCCATTGATGATAGTGTGAGATTGACGATGTATTTATTTTCTGTAATGTAAATAATTTCCTTCTCTCATAAAATATTTAGTTGTTGACAATTTAGATTTTTATTTTCAAAATTTTGGGTTTAAATAATCAAAAATAGATACAAAATTTATAAATGGAAATTTTTACAGAACTAATTAAATTCTTAGCTTAAAAATTGGGCTAATAATTTATGTAACTTATGGAGTCTTGGAAGGTACATAAATTATGGACTGAAACGGTCAAAATTTAGTGCTGGATACGCTTGACTAGTGAAAATGACAACAATGTGCTAATTTAATTAATTGATTGGAGCCACGGTGCCTCTTCCAGGGTTCAAACATTGGCCGGTCGTTTTCTCGGAGGACCATCATCGAACCGATTATCATCTCAAAACGCCTACTTTACTTTACGATGGGACTGTCGTGGGGTCACTGTCGTTATCATACTGTGGTCTTTGAATTTCTTAGTTACCCACAATTGTTGTATGGACAGAGGACCGCCGTTTCGGCAAATTTAAGCCGGAAGTCAGTTTCTATATAGCCATGGCGGAGAGTTCACGATCATGTTTTAGTATTGTGCAATAAAACCTAATCGAGTATCGCAATTTAGTGTGTAATCGGAGAATATATATTTTTATTTTATGAATTATTAAGAGATAGAGTTATTAATGTGTTTTAATATTTATATCCTTGGTGTATTTTTTAATTAATTGTGTGTAACATTTTAAAGTTACTAAAATTTTAAATTTTTATATAATTAACACTTTGTTTCCCTCTAGAACGGTGTGTGTGTGTATATATATATATATATATATATATTTATGTATCGGACAAAATTTTCTCTCTTTCGTACTGTTGAAAATATTAACCAATTGAGCTTGGAAAAGTCTCTATGAGAGCAATTTTAAGTGAAACTTTTTAATGGCATAATTTTCCCTTACTCAACTGTATGAGCAACTTGGTGTCCATTTTTGAATGGTTTGTTTTCCATTCTACCAAAAATTTTGCTTAACAATTGCATTTTATTGGGATAAATTTTGAATTTCAAGCTTAGTAACTTATTTTTGCATTAGTAAACAAATCGAACTTCAAATTAAGACCGAAAAAGTTGGCCATTTCATGACAGTCCGACGATCTCTGTAATATCTGTTCGTCCATAAGCTCGTATATTACAAAACTCAATGTTTTTTTCGGGGGGAAAATCCTGGCTTATCCAATCAATCCGAGTTTTTCTCGGTGATGCCTATTTACCATCTTCTGGGCCGTGGCTTTGAAAGAGCACACAGTGCTGACAAATCCGTTAACTAAGTGGAGGTAACTGCTTAACTCATGACACGTGGTAACAACCCTTTTGCTCCTGAGGTACGGCGAGTCCCGGCTGCTCAATCTCGGCTCCGTACCACGTCAGCATATACCCATGGCATGCCCTCCACGCGATTCTGTGGCCAGCTTGGAAATCCTGCCATCGAGACTCCCTGATTGCCTGCCGCATCATTTTTGTCCATTACGAATCCAGGCACTTTTGTGATGAGATCATCCGAGTTCACTATCTGCAGGATTCTGGTCCCACCTCTTTCCAGCTGCAGTCCAAAGCTCTTTTACCGACACGTGGCCCACTGAACGAAATGGCAGTAACCATTGGCGAGTTTACAAAAGTAGAATTAAAGTCGTACGCCGTCCACAAATTACCCGTACTGCAGAATCTCCCTTCTTAAAATTGTCGTCGAATGGGTCCAGCAAGCCCTCCCAGTTGTTAGGTCCTTGATACTCCATCCACTTCTTGCCAAGTTCGGCTTTTCTATCGGCGAGACAGCAATGCATTGGAGAGTAGTGTCTTTTAAGAGACCGCTAATATTGTACTCGTAACCTACCACAGTATAGCAAACTCAGAGTTGGCGACTTGCAGTGAGTGAGAGTGAGGAGTACTTCCAGCTGGTGCTTTGAAACTGTAGTAGAGGGCAGAGCGCATGGCTCTGCTAGTCCCATAGACAGCCTCATTTTTTGCCTCTTTTTTCGTAATAAGTAGTTGCAAACCTTAACGTTCTCAGTTGGAGTATTTCGTTTATCTCAAAGATCATTTTGGCAGACGGAGGCTGTAACATTTATGGCACATTTTTAGGCAAAGTAAGCAGCCGCATGGCCGAGAAAGAGAAATAGTCAACCGTGAAAAAAAAAGCAAAAGTGGACGGTGGGGTTCATGCATGCGCAAACGGTGAAAACTAGAGAGGGAGCTTGCGAAATAAGAAGCTATGCGAATTGAATGGATTGATTGATTGGATTTAACCCAAAAAAAAAGAAAAAAGTCTGTGGCCCTGTCAGATCTAAACGACGATGACTTTAGTTTTGGTTGATCCCCGGCCCACATTGGAAATGACAATTTTGTCTTTCCGACCAACAATTTTCCATCAGGCCGCGTCGCGTACGTTCCCCCCGCGACTCTCCCCTCGGCTTGGCTTCAGAATGGCTTGGCTTTGATGGAATATTGTCTGGACCTCACTTACCGTGCAGCGTTTCGGCCTCTCCAATCGCCATCCCTACTAATTAAATTAAGGAAACGCTCTAAGGGTAAAGAAATTTTACGAAAATTATGCGCGATCATTGGCTGAAATGACATATATATAATGTATTTGTGCGATATGTCCAAACAATTATCGTTTACCCTAACATTTTGGAATGAACTAATTACGATCCAAATTTTGAGAATTAGGAAGCTAATTATGAGTTTACTTTTTGTAAATTTTTAAATGTTAATGCAGATAATCTACCTTTAATCAGATTGAAGAGGTGAACTTAGTATCATGCACTACGGTACCAATATATGTATATATCTATACACAAAAAAAATATAGTGACTTGTTACACAAACCTGTCGTTTGCACATTGATGGGTGAACTTATTATTATTATTATTTTGATAAGAGATAACTTTGGTACTTAAATTGTGGGATTGTGATTTGCAAGGAAGTTTATGCTAAAACCAAAATATCCCCCCCCCCCACTCTTTTAATAGCCCCATGTCCAATTTGTAAAATATTTCCTGCACTCCTAAATATTACTCTTCTTCCAATTACTCTATTCGGTTTTGGTTGCACTATTTATTTATTTAATGGTCTTAGTTACTTGAGGCAAAGGGGGTTTTTCTTATATATTAAGTCACAACGGATGAGATGGGCAAGCAGAACCTGTCTTTATCTGATTAAAATCGGTGCTCAATGACTTTGATGATTTTGGCAGTTGATAACAACCGAGCTAGAAACAGGTGGCATTTTGTAGGAACGAAGCGTTCGTTATTGCAATATCGATAAAAACGACAACAAAAGAGAAGGGTTGGGGGGGGGGGGGGGGGGGGGGGGGGTGGGTTAAACATCCAAAGTGCTCAAGAAGATCTCTTGGGCGGTTCTTTATCCGCTTGGACGGTGGGTTCTCGTGTATCAACTCTCCATCCTTATTGGACTTTGACATTGATTGGCTCGTCTTTGTTTGCATTTGCAATAGTGGCGAAAAGCAATTCCATCATGCCGCCATTTTAACAATATTATGTTGGAAAATGATTGTTTGGAAAAAAATCATAAGCTTGGATCAAGCATGTCTATGATGATGCTCAAATTGAGTTAAGCACTAAAGTTCTCTGAATTGAAACTCTTTTATCATAATAATCTCATCCTCCCCACAATTAGAGAAAAAAACTAACTGCTTTCTACCTCCAAAAATTCAAAGACTAGTACGAATCAGTACCATATACATATGCTATATTTGCCAATGCAGCTAATCTAAAACACGTGTAACAACTTACAAGTCAATCCAAGCCAAGGACAAGAAAAAATTTAATAACGTCATGCAAATCATGAAAAACGATAGGTCGCCATGCCACCGAATTTTTAATTGCATATGTTCATATTCCGCGTAAAAAAAAGTGAAAGTAAGGGCCGTCATGAGAAAAACGAGTTGGTAGAAGTGATGGTGATGTAAAGGCTGCGGATAAAATTGAAAATGTGACCACGTAATGTGTTCCTCGTTGGAAGACTCAAGTGCTTTGCTCCCCGAAATTCCCACTAGATACTGGCTATCTTTGAATGACCAAAGTACACCCATGTGAAAATGGACTTTGATTTTCCAAGATATTGTGCATTTCTACTCTTTCATTTTTCCCTTTGTTCTTTTTATTTATTTTTTCGTTATTGAGGTAATTATCTTCCAAAGCTGACGTCTTTTTTTTAAACCAAAAGAAAAAAGAACATATGATGATACTTTATAGTCTTATTAAAAAGAATAGCACTCTCACAGTATATAATAGATTGACCCGTATTACCCAACTTACAGAAAAGCAAAATTTATGGTATATTGTACTGAAACTCAACCATTTCTTTGATTGTTCATACCTAAGAGTAGATTGGACTCCGCCAAATCTCTTAATAAAAATTTGAATTCTTAATTTGCATGGCATAAACAAATCCTTGAATTTAATAGCCTAATTCTGCATGGACTTTAGAAAAATGAAATCAAGAAAAGCTTAATTCTTACGGATCTATTTCTAATCCATCAAAAGATAATTTCTAGCAATTAAGTCTCCCATTTGATACATTTTACCATTCAATGTTGAAGTTAATCCAAATTTGTCATAGATAAAGAATTCATATTTAAGTAAAAATTATATCATTGAGTCTATATGATTTCAAAATTATTAATGTATCAGCATTTGAATAGAAATTAGATTAATTGAATATTGTTTAATGCAATTTCTATATTTGGATAAAACTAGATATTTTCTATTATATAAAAGTTTAGTTTACCCATATACTATATGACTAACGAGTCAAACTTCATATTTGTATTATTTACATAACATTTTCATCAAATTAATAAAATATTAAGTATTTATATAATTGTGTTAGTATTAGAGCCTATTTGATCTATAAGTTAATATCAAATTCAGTTTAATATGAGAGTTAACATTAGAATTAAAAATCATATAAAAGCAAGTTTAATTCAAGAACTAAAAAATATGGAAAGGTACCATTAGTTATCACCAAGTGTTATTAATTACCACCAAATATTTTTTTAGTGACAATAAGCTTATATAATTTATATAATAATTGTATTGAAATGGATATTTTAATTTAAATTGAAAAAAAGGGTATAAGTATTGTTGAAGTTATTAGAGTCCCCTTAAAAGTCACTAGAATTACAAAAGAAATCAAAGTCTTCATTTTCCATTATCAAATTGTTAGTCAAATTACTGTTAACCACCAATTGTCATCACATGTTGTCATTTTTGTTATTGAAAACTAAATCCAAAATAGTGAAACATCAATTGTCCTTTTTTTTAGGCCACTATATACTCTAAGAAACAGAATTAAGCATGGAAAAAATGAAATAATGAGATTTATAAATCTAATAATCATAAGTTTGAGAGAAAAAAAAAACAAGAAGAAGAACCAAGTAGAACAATCTAATGCAAGACATAATAGTGAAGCAATCATATAATAAAAAAGGACTTAAAATGGAATTCAAAGTTAAATTCATATTTAAAATTATAAGTAATTTAGTTAATAAGACAAAGGACAATAAAGCAAACAAAGGAATAAGAGACCTTAAAGGTTCTCATCAATATTTCATGACATTCATAATAAGGTAAAGAAATAAGTTTTCTTTATTTTTTATTTTCAAGAATGTAATCATTTTGTTGATATTTTAGTCCAATAAGACAATACTTATCACATAGATTTAGTAGCATGTATCTAAAAAACTATTATTGTGATCTATATAACTTAATCTTATTTTGAAATTTTTGTATTTTTTATTCATACTAAAAGTCATTTAGCCTATTAATCTAGTATAATTGTAAAGTCATATTTAATATAACTTATCATTAAAAAAATTCTATTAATATAAATAGCTTAAAAATTTTTAATATAAAGTGTTTAATTAGTAAAATATATTAAAATTATGTTAAGTAGTAAACCCTATAAAGTTTGAATATAAGAGATTTATTGAGTTGAGAGGTAAAAGCAGTCTAATTTAATTTTTCTATATGAGAAAGAAAATAATGAGGTAAAGTATTCACATAATAGTACCTTATAAATACCACATATTGTAAAGTGTCATGAAAAATAAAGGCTTAAACCTTATTCAAAATGGTATGTTATAAGTTCCTTGAATATTTAAAAATCAAGTAGAAATTGGTTAAGGCTAATAAGAAAAAATTATTAAGCAAAATCCTAATAATATCTTTGATAATGATTTGAAAAATAATATATCGAAATTTAAAAATTATGTCAAGTTGAAACCAATATTATAAATGACTGCAACATTGTATAGTTTTAAATTATTAATGAATTAATTTTTTTTGTAAAAATTAGATTAGTTGAATAAGTTTAATACGATTTTAGTATTTAGGTAAAACTAAATATTTTTTATTATATAAAGAATTAAATGTATTAGTTCACTATGTAGTTAGTGAGTCAAATTTCATATTAATATTATTTGTATAACATTTTTATTATATTAATAAAATATAAAATATTTGTATAATTATCTAGCAATAACATCAAAACTATTTAACTCTATCATTCTACCCTACTCTCAACTATAAGGGGTAAAGTGTCAATACAAAAATCATGTTACTAAAAGATACATTTTATCATTCTAATTAAACCTTATTATAAGAATATCTAGCCTAGCAAATTAAGCATTTAAGGAGAATCTACTTAGTGAAACTTATAGTCTTGATTTCCATTTGGTCATGGATATAACAACTGATAACACAATAAATTTGATTTGACTCTTATAAAATTTTATAATATATAAATTTATTTAAAAAATATTGAGTGATTTCTTAGAGGAAAGATTAATAGTTATAATTTTAAATATTTATTTTTAAAATTTTATATTTTAATAATAAGAATGAGATATAAAGTTTATAGAAATGAAAAGAATTACTTTTATTTTCTAATAATCTTTTTAAAGGAAAATACATAAGTGTTATATATTAAGTTTATAAATGATTCACTCATCATTTTATGCATGATTTCACAGTGTCTCTTCCTCCTGCCCTTTCCCCTCATCACCAATTGTATACCACCAATTAACAATTGATTAACCAAGGATCCAATTGCAAAACGAGGAATTCAATCTAAAGAGAACAAAACGAAGATTGGATCCTTATCATATTGGAAGTAACATGATTTACCTCAAAGCTTGATCATTTGAACATGCAAAGTAGATACAGCTAAGAAAAAGGAAAAAAGAAAATTATTATAACATAATTAAATGCAAGGCTATACTGATAAGATAAAATCTCAATATAATTATATATAAGAAATTTAGCATGACATCTTTAATTACATATTTTTTTTGTACTTATGTGTCATTGTATTTTCTCTTATTAATTAAGTATATTAGAGTCATTCCTTTTAAAATCAAAAGTCAAAATCTAATTATTTCGAAAGAATTAAGATAAAGAAAAAAAAGTACCCAGCCATGCCAAAATTAGATTATAATCTTGAATTCAAAAAGGCTTCAAATATGCCTTAAAAAGGAGCCTAATCTACGAAATGGTCAAACAAGAGATGATTCTTTCGAGCCATGATGACGTGCATGATTGTTTGGCCCCAACCCTGAGTCAACACCAGATTATGCTTCGTTTGATCGGGCTCTCGTTATCTCCCCATACGTTACGTGGACTTTGGAGTGGGGCCTCTGCACGAGCGGCGATGATAAACACGCACAAAGACAAGAAAGTACGGAGGACTTTGTGGGCAACCATTATACAAGTGCCAAATGGGTCACACTGTAGGGAAGTTTGGGTCGGATCGTTTCGGGGTTATAAAGATAGTATTTTATAATAAGTTATTGATTTATTTTTGTAAATATTGGCAGGGTTTAAGGTTGGTTAATTCTCTACGGCCCATATGTGAACCCATTATAGAACGGCCTGTTATATCTGCCCCACGACCGCGCCGTGTGGTCTCAGCTGTAGAATCCCCTGGGAGCCTCGGGAAACTCTGGTACGTCTCTGTGTTTTTGTTTTCGTTTTCGTTTTTTTCTTTTCTTTTCTTTTCTTTTTACTTACCAATCCATTAAACCCCTCGTTGGCTGACAGCCGAGTCATTTTCCGTTGATTAGATAGTGCTTGATAGCTAATCAAAAAAACTTTTTTTTTTGGCCGCGGGGGGGGGGGGGGGGTGGTGGGGCTGCGGTGGGTCATGTCTGATCGTGCCAATGCATAAAAAGTAGGGTAGAAAGCACTTGGCCTTTGATCATGTCAACCGGACGCCTGCAAAACTAACATGTAGCATTTTGGCAGGCAATGCCGCCTGGGGCATCGACGCCGACACAGATTTATTTATTTATTTATTTTTGTTTTGCTTGTAAAGACTAAAATCAGCCAAGAGTTCGCGTGGCAAAAATTAATTTTTTTTTATTTCTGCATAACATGTACACGTATTAGCCTTGGCCCTGTAAAGCTTTTCATGTTCTTCGGTTCCAATCATGATTGAAGACTTCGGGTGGCCGGTCATTTGCAATTATGTCGGTTCTTTAATTTTATATGACTGTCATGCCTAGTGGTTTTTTCTTAAAAAAAAAAAATTGAACTCACCTAAAACTTAGTTAAGTTAATTGAGCATTAAATGAAAAGAAATTAAAATAAATTTAAGTGAGATTTAATTACAATTTAAATGCACTAAATTACGAAAAAAGAAAAAAGAAAGAAAACCAATGGAAAACACAAAAACCCATACTCAAGTTGCTATTGCACAAATCCTGACTAACTAACTCTTAAATCTATATCATTGAATTTATGTGATAAATTTTATTTTATTTTAATTAAAATATTTATGAGTTAATTGCGTTCTTGCAATTGAAAGATTAAAAAAATTAATATTTGACTACATCACAAAGTATTGGCAAGAGTTTCTATTTTTTCATTATTTATTCAAATATTTACAATTTAAAATTTATTTTTAATAATCAATGAAACCCTATTCACATTATTCCTTGTACTCTAAAAATCAACAATCTCTCTAATTATAAATAATTGTGCCTCGTTAACGATTAAAGTTTTCTCCGTCGTCGCGCAACACACTTATCATGCCCACTCTCCCAGACTCGTTAATCATGGAAGCATCTGTGTCAAATTTATGTACTTGTACTGCTGTCGTTGTCAAGAAACAATCTATTCAGGTCTGATTTTTGTGAATCTTCTTTGGTTTTCGCTGAGGCTCTTAAATTCAGTTCCTAGTTTAGTTGTGGTAATTTATAACAAAAAGAAAATGCAGTAGAATAGTGATGCCAAGATTAAATTATAAATGCCTTTAGACGAATGCAAAGATAAGGGTAACACATACTTTGTCTTATGCACCTCGTTCACCTAAACCAACCTAAAGGCACTTTTCGTCGGCATTGCACGTGAAGCTAAGATTCTTGTTGGTTTGACTGAATGGAGCCCTTCATTTACGATTAAATTTTCCATATTCTTGCAAGGATTTTTCTTTCATTTTTTTTTAAAGTGTGATGAGTACTGTATATTCTAGTAATAGCATTACTCAGGTTTATAAATATGCAACCTATTAGAAGCCCCGTTTACACTGCACATTCAACGCACAGTTATTAAAGCTCTTATCTTTGGATCCTTTCTTTCTTCATTTAGGTTGATCAAACGTAGTTTCCAGATTGACTATGAGAAGTAATTCTGTTAACTACGGCTTGATTTTGGGTGTTATCCGTAAATTGGAGTTGCAGCTACTGGGTGGTTTCTTTGGGTATGAATCTTCAAACGCCTTCGACAGTCAAAATAAATAAATAAAAGGTAGTGATTGCATTTGGATCTGGGGCACCGCGTGACTTCTGTACCAACCGCTCGTTTGGCTTTGAAGTTGTGCGTCCCAGCTAATGGTATGAATTGCGTAGACTAAGTGCTATCGCTTGGATTATCCTTGCAGAAAATTGATTGAGAGGCGCCACCTGTGGCCGACTTTTTGAAACGAATCCTATCTACTCTGCAAGTTTCTTCGTACATCTTTTTTCTCCATTATTTGATGCCTTAGAACCTTAAAATTACTTAAAAACTTAGTAAGTGAAGGGATTACAGCATATTACAAATTATGTTAAATTTTTATATTTCAATAATAAGAAATTTAATACGTTTTAATACCTTTATATTCTAGGGATTTACTAATTTTCTTATGTCAAGTGGATTGATTTCGGTTGATTTTTGTCTTTGAATTGTCAGGCCACTTATGAAGTATAGGTTGGTATTGGTCCTGACACTAGGTTGATTTCACTAGTCATTGTATGAACGCCAATTTTCAGACGTCTCCATCTTTAATGTCACCGTAATGTTCTGTTTTATCTATCTATTATTAGATACGATTTTGACCTGCAGCGGCTTTTGATATTCCAAATTCAGGTCCAAGTTTGGTGGTGATTGTGAAGACTTATATATATATATATATACACACACACATATTTATGACAGGAAGGTAAGCTTTGACAGGGAGGTCTTTGACAGTAGTCATCTCACGAACCGGAAGCGAAGTTACTGGAGAGATGGTGGAGTGGCTGAGAGGAAGTCGGGCATGGCTTCGTTTATTTTATTAACATTCAATTCTTGTCGGCAACTTTCTGCTGGACGGCAACAGTAGAAAACAAACAGAAGCTTAATTGAAGGAAGGCCAATGCCTTTGACATGGAGCAGGAAACATCCTGTCCACCACAACGGGACACTTTCGGACATTGGACCGTTTTCCATGTCGGAGATCACTGTACCAGTTGCTGTCGCGTATGGCGTCGAATTGTCCACCATTAGGTATATATATCATGAAGAAAATATATGTGTAAACATTAAAATTGTGCAAATAAATCTTTTAAATAATTATATGTGCATTTTATTTGGCCTATTTATATATTCTATTTTAATTATATGCATATCATATATTTTTTAACAAAAAGTTAATAAATAAATAAAAAAAAAAAAAAACAGGAGACCCACGCCTCGCATCCCCTCTACTTAACGTTTTCCTAATTAATATTTGCTCGGCGGGTTTGCATTTTCTTTGCTTATGTTCACTCCCTACATGTCCACAGCAAGTGCACGTGATTCTGTGCACGAAATAAAGTCCAACC
This sequence comes from Ceriops zippeliana, assembly GCA_037897445.1. Taxonomy (NCBI): domain Eukaryota; kingdom Viridiplantae; phylum Streptophyta; class Magnoliopsida; order Malpighiales; family Rhizophoraceae; genus Ceriops; species Ceriops zippeliana. The sequence goes on along the minus strand of JBAPLH010000130.1, from coordinate 1,123,207 downwards.
GCTCTTTTCATATTCACGTAATGGATTATTATGGCTGAAGTCATTTCTGTTGGTCCCCATATATATCTAGCAAGACGAGGGTGAATTACGCTTCCAATGGTTATTGCAAATAAAAAATGTTTCTTATCCAATCACAAGCCGATAAACAACGTACATTCATATAAATGCTCTAACTAATGGGAGTAATATATGAGTTCATACCTAGCAATAATTTAACACATCCAACTGAACATCAATCAGCTTAATTTCATAAATTAAACACACTATCATTAAGCACATGAATACAAATTAAGAGAACAAAGATTTATAATAGTTCGACTTCTTCACAAAACTATGTCCATTCCCCTGTTGCATTCTTGTGACCCATTCTTAAGTTGTTGCACCATCTCTTTGATTCTCTTCCTTTGGTTTCCAAACGAGCTCCTCATTGCCCCCGCTTAATGTCCTCAAGTCTTTAAGATGTTAAAGATGTGTTGAACTAGATGAATTCGAGATTGACCATATGTGAATCATGAAGAGTTGTTGTTTAACTTGATTTTTATCATGTTTCGTTTCAGTCCAATATTCAAACCTTCAAACTCTTCGTTCTTCAAACTTAATTATTTGATCTTGAATGAATATTGTTGAGCTAGAAAGTCTTATTTCCTGTTGCTGAGTTAATCATGAGTATGTTCTCGAATAATGTTCTCTAATTATGCTTCATCTACCCTTTTCTACATCGTAAACCCCCTCCGCTTCTTGTCCTTGTGTTGAACTTCCTTTATTTATTTATTATTATTATTCTAATACATTCTTGAATATTTTAATCGACCACCACACTCAAATTCAAGAATTAGTAATAGTACCATCCGAGTAAGTTATTCACACTGCCGTCTATGATTTATTGGCCCGATAGTCAATCAACCATAAAGTGGCATTTCCGTATGCATAAAGTTTTACTTGTCAAATTTCACCTTGAGCTTCCTTAACTACAATCTATCAACAACTCTCAAGGAGAAACATTAGTAACATTTATGCTATCATAAAAAACAACTAGGGTCTCCATAGATGAAGTCTTAGTTGAGCTTATCATAATACGGCCGTCAGGATTGTTACCACAATATCCGCCATTTAGATCTCTATTGGGAAGAAAAAGTGAAAGATTCAAGTCTCAACTTTTACGCATTAAAAACACTTTAGACAAATATTGGTTAGAACTACTGGTCATCATGGAAAGACCTAATTTTAAAAGAGTAATTTGTCAACTTGTTACCAACTTTAAATCCACCACACACGGTAACTTCCCTTCCCCCCTCCCCTCCTCCCTTCTCCCCCGCCCCCCACCCCACCCAAAAAAAAAAAAAATCTTCTGATAAATTCTTTCGGTCGGTAGTTGAGACTTGAGTTGTGGTGGCAAGGGACTTTTTATGATATACTTACCATTGCATCTAAATATCGTGGACGGTGAGTCTTTCCTTAGAAATAGTGATGCATTGTCCTCGATGGACCTTTTTTTTTTTTCCCCACTTAATTAATTCAGAGTTTCAATATATAGACACGAAAAAGGAACAAAGTCAAAGAAATTAATATATAAAAACAAAGAAATAATTGAATTATGGATTCAAAAGTGAAATTAATTATTAATATACTTATGTTTAATGTTTCCTTTTTTGTTTTTTATTCTCACATCCATAACTGCATCTATTTTTCGTTTCCCTTTCTGAAATTATGAGGTCTGGTCATGCTTTAATTTTCCCCTTTTATTGGTGCAAGGGAAGAGTGGGGCTCTTGGATTCTATAGTGAAAGAATGGAAATCCATTCTCTAATAATTTTTTTCTATTTCTCTAATAATAATAATAATAATAATAATAATAAAGCCTTGGTATCAGAGTTAATTGAAGCTAACAACATGATATCTCAATTAAATTGTTGCTTGTTACAAAATTTTTTCCTATTAGTTTAATACATATTCTAAATTATTAAAACATCACGTCAATTTGGTTAGCAAATAATTCTATGGAAAAACCATCAAATCTAAAAGATTAGCTACAACTTAGTTTGAAGTCTAAAATATTTATATCCTAAAAGCTCTGATTTCATATTAAAAATCTATTAAATTTAAAATTTTAAATTATTCTGTGAAATTCAAAATCACATCTTAAATTTTAAAAAATTGAGACCAAAATTTTAACACTGCATCTTTTTCTTTTTTTGTGTGTTCGTGCAAAGAACCCTCAACGCCACAGCCTAACGAGCAGTGGATTGGCAATCTGTTAATCTTAAAAATAAAAATAAAAATAAATAAAGGAAAAAGAAAGGAACAAAAGAGCCATATGTCTTGTTGGATGTGCAGATAGAAAAGAGTTTCAAGCGGGTCGGCGCCTCAATGGCAAAATAGCGAATATGGTCGGCGCGAATCCTAAGTTTGTGGTTACGTGCTAATGTATGTAAGGCCCACCACCAGGTCAAGACAAATCACTAAAGATTTTCCTTTACCCCCTCAAACCATTAAAAAAAAATTAAAATTGAGAAGACACTAAATGAGGTACAAAATAAAAATAAAAATAAAAATTGATAAGCTGTTGCAATTATTACGAAGTGAACCAATTTACCTGATATAACTCTAAGCAATATATGGTACAAAATAAAAATAACCGAATAAAACCTAGGCCAAAAAAAAACGAGGAATTGGGTAACGTGTCCCCAGCCACCCGCGTCCGGCGGGAAATGGCCAAGTTTATGTACAGATGAAAAAATGTTACTGGTCCCATTGCAATAACAGCGTGAGTACGTGTGTCAATTTTGATCCATGTAAATCCGAACTCTAGATGGAAACTAGCTCCTTTTGTCTACGATGGCTGCTGAAGACCCTCTTGGCGGTGGCTCTAAACGGACAGGAGGAGCTCACGAATCCGTTGACCAGGTGCAGATATGTTTTCAGCTCATGACACGCGGCGATGTTGATGCTATTCAAGTACGGAGAGTCCTTGCTGCTGAGTCTGAGCTCCCGGCCGACTTCGGCATAGACCCATTGTGTGTCTTGTACGCGCTTTTGGATCCAGCTAGGGTTTGACACGTCGTTATCCCCATCCATCACGAACCCCGGTACTTTTGTTATTAAATCGTCCGAGTTCACTATTCGAAGAACCTTGGTGCCTTGTTTGTCCAGGTGTTGTCGGAAGCTGCGGTTTCCGACACGAGGGCCGCCGAAGGAGATGACGGTGACGAGCGGTGCGCGGTTGAAAGTGGTCTTGATGTCGTAGGCGGCGAGAATGGCAAGGGCAGCGCCGAGGCTGTGGCCCGTGATGGTTAGGCTAAGTGGCTCGTCCCCGTAAGATTGAAGCAGCCTTCTGATCTCATCACGGACCATTTCTTGTAGACTGGGGCCCATTGAGCTTGCCGAAGTGTAAAGGCTCAAGAATCCGCTTTCCACCATGGGCCCATTATTATTGGACCCTGCTGGTGCTCCAGGGAGTTTAGTGAGGGCCGCTCGTAGATTTTCAAGCCACTCGAGGCACGTGGCAGTGCCCCTAAAGGCGATCACCACGTCCCTCCGTCCCAGCCTCGCTATCTCCTCCTTGTTCTGACAGACCGCCACATAGCCAATCCAACTAGATTGAGTCCCCATCCAGCTTGGCGTCTTTTCCATCCAACGTGGCAGCTGGATGCCGGATGTTGCACGCAGGTGTTTGGTCAACCGGTAGCCGGTTTCGGGTAAGCCCGACCTGTCCAGCAATGTGCTCTTGGGGAAGCGGCAGGTGGCGTAGGTGAGAGAAGAGGGGTCAAAGTCAAAGGAATTATATGCGGCTTCGACAAAGTCACCGTAACGGAGAATCTCACCGCGTAAATTATGGTCCAGCGGGTCAAGCATACCTTCCCAGTTTCTGGCACCCTGATATTCCATCCATCGGCTGCCAAGCTTAACGGGTCGAGGCCTGGGAAGGAATGCGGTCGGGGACTCTGATATGAACTTTTTGTTTAGTTTCACACCCGGCTGAGCGACAAGGGTGCAGCATTGGACCCTCTGCTGCGTTGGACGCGTTGAGATGAGCGGTGGCAGCGTGCATGGCCGTGCAGGTCCTGCAGAAATCCTCATCTTTCGAGTATATGTGTGCCTACTGTGAAGGCTTAGGCATGCACTGCCCAGTACCTCAGGTAGGACAATGAGAAGCTGAGGTTCTTACTAAGAAATGAAAATCTGGATAAAGGGAGAGCAATAGGAGGTGGATGAAATTATTAAATGACGTAAGTTCTCAAGGGCGATGGTTGGTTGTTGTTTTGCTCCATATATTTGCTGGAGGGACGCTATTTATAAGGACAAAAAGCAGAGAGAGAGAGAGAGAGAGTTTCAATAATAGAGAAAAGTTGGCATTGAAATAGAGAGAGAAAGAGAGAGGACCTGTAGATGTAGTAGTGGTAAGTGAAAAAGTGTAGACAAATAAGAGAGAGAAACTGTAAGAAGCGACGGGAGCTCGTTAAAAAGGGAAAGGAAGTGTGCTATGCGGGTGCGTTTAATTATGCTTTTTTTTTTGTTTTTTTGGGCATTGGCATTGGCAATAATAAAGTGCATAACTACGCCGCTGAATGGAGCCGTTCCAAGGAGGGGGGGTAGGCAAGCAGCGCTGACGTTATCAGATTGCAGCTGGTAATTAGCATCTAATCAAGAGGCATTTGACGTAGTGTCATTAAAGAACTAACATCAGGCTGTGGTTGTGAAGAGTTGAGTTTGTTAAAAGGGAACAGAGAGTTTGAGAAAGTAGGCACCTACCTTTTAGTGGAAAAGAGATGTAACCGAAAAACCTGGGGGAGGCGTCGAGGAAAAAAGAAAAAAATGGGTGGTGGACAGGTATACGGAATTAGTTAACAAGACAAATTTTGAATCACTAAATTTAAATATAAAAATTAAAAAAATGTGGTTTTTAATTATATAGCTGATAGTTTAAATTTTGCTCGTTTATTCGGTTCACTAATCTTATATATATATTTAAAAAAAAAAAAAGGATTTGGGAATGATGGGGTCAATATCTAACCCAAAGATCCACTTTGATTTCAACCAAGCTGGAAAATTTAGACGGTCGAAATCCATGGGTTACAAAAGTCTAAAGTAATGACCAACGCCACTTTCCAACTATATTTTTAAGTTGTCAGATGCTTATGAGTGAAAGCCCGCAATTACCCCCCCCTCCCTCCCTCCCTTCCTTAAAACGGCTCGGCTGTGACTAAGGGAGCTGAACCACTAGGCTCTCTTAATGTGGAGTTTAGGGGAATGTTTTACTGTCCATGTGACCACGAGATCTGTTGGGGCAAACGAAGTAGCAAAACATGTTGCTCCTATAAATTGGGCTTGTTAGTTTACCTATTACCGGATAAAATTCCAAAAAAGTTACAGTTTATCACATTATTCTCATGCTTGAAATCTTCAAATTGCACGTTTGAATTTTCTTAGCGTGACTTTTGTTCATGAGCATTTGCACACATTTTCTCTCTTTATTTATATTTTTTTCCTCTTTTTTTTTTTTCCCTTGTTGGGTCGGGTAATCCGGGCGTGAGGGGTTTCAAAAAATGTGCTTCCATAGTCAAAATCCTTATCAGTTGTACCAATAAAGTGAAATTCAAATACAGTAGAAAATGATCTGTTCATGAACATGGGAGGCTTCAAGCAGGAAAAGAGTCTTTGACCTTTCCTGATAGAAAGGGTTTCCGATTGCGTGTAGTTATTCATAGCCGCCACTTTGCAAGGCATATTTTGAAGAAGAAGAAGAAAGAAAGAAAGAAAGAAAGAGAAAAGCTGCGCTTTTGCACTTGGTATCTTCACAAAATGTGAAAGATGACTTCTTCAATGGGTTTGCACCGAACATTTGGGAGATTTCTGTAGATGGTACTTGACGAATAACAATGGCATCAGATTGGGCAGCCTTAAACTTGACAAGCTTCCTTTTTATATTACATTAAAGAGCGGGGAAAACGATCAAGACTCATCAATATCTAGACGTTAAGTGGGCCTATAAATAACATCAGCCTTTTCTGTACCCGCACGCATGAACTTCAGCAAAACTTTAGAAATACTGAAATGGATTTCATTTTTAATTAGATAAACATAGATATGGCCTTGGATTTTAGACGTGGCGCTCCAAAGAATTGTAGTTCGTTGCTTATGGTGTGGTAGCTAATTTTCCCCCTCTCGATCCAGTTAATTACAATTTAATTGACCATATCTTTTACCCTTTGTTATTTTTTTTTCCTTTCCCAAAAATTGGAAAAAGGAAACATGCTATGTATCCAACAGTACTTCAAATAAAAGTACATACAGAATTGAATTGACAAATATAAAAATATAGCCACGCCTCGAAGATAGGGCTGTAAATGATACGATTTCTAGGACTTCTCAAATTGTAATTCCTAATATGTTTGAAGCTCCAATAAGAATAAAAATTGATAGCATTAGAAATATATATAAGAAATACTATTTCAATCTCCAAGGTCAGCAACTTTTTCCTATTTTATTATGTGGGGGCTATGCGTGAATCAGACTCTAAAATGGAAGACATTTTTTTCAATCCACCATTTGATGCCGCGTCAGCTCAATAGTCTTGAGGACTGGCAATAATTCTAAATGGTTGGAATCTATCTCGCCAACACCGAAAGAAAACACACTAATGAAATGACTAAAAGAGTTCAAGTGCACCTGTAATGCCCCAGGACCCGACTTCTCAATAACTGAGCCATCAACATTCCATTTCAAACAATGTGATTGAGGGAAAACCCCAAGTCTGAAGTTGAAGAGGTGATTTCGAGACAGTCCAAAGTTCAAGTGCATCAGCCGACAGAAACAAGGATTGGCTTTCAACTGGATGGTTATCATCCTTAAGATTAAGCTTCATAAGAATCAAATCAAGCATTGCTCCCCCCAATTTGGAGCCTCATTTTTTAAGACCATCTTATTTCTCTGGAGCCCTCACGACGAAAAAGAGAATAATCGAAATATGCTTTTTGTGTTCACCACTAAACATGCCAACTAGCTGGATGTACAAATCTGTTGTAGCAAACGATAAATCAATGAAGAAAATAACACCAGAATATTACGTGGTTCGGTCTATGTGACCTACGTCCACGGGAAAGACAGAGAGAATACTCTTATTAGTAGAGAAAGTGTGTTACAGAATACAAAGAGTGTGGCTCACCTCTCAAATCTCTCTATTTCTCATAACCCTATTATGCCTATATATATAGGGATATAAGAAGGGCAAAAGGGTAATTTGGAATACAAGGCATATTCCAACAAATCACCACCTTGCATTGTATTCTCTAAACACACACAAAATAAAATTCTTCTATCTCTCCTCCAAATAGCTCCTTAGAGCCAATCAATTAAAACGAACACCAATCAAGTCCAAGCAATGCTTGAACTTACTACGAAAAATTGGTTTCGTCAACATGTCAGCTGGATTGTCTGCAGTAGCAACCTTTTTCACTGAAATCAAATCTTGAGATATAACATCTCGCAAGAAATGATATCTGACATCAATGTGTTTGGTCCTCTCATGATACACTTGATTTTTGGTCAAATGTATAGCACTTTGACTGTCACAGAATACAGTGGTAGTTTCTTGTAATAAACCCAAATTAGTGACCAAACCTTTCAACCAAATAGCTTCCTTGACTGCTTCTGCTATTGCCATGTACTCAGCTTCAGTAGTGGAAAGAGCAACTGTTGATTGCAATGTTGCCTTCCAACAAATGGCACTGCCTGAAAGAGTGAAAACATAACCAGTTGTTGATCTTCTTCTGTCAAGGTCACCTGTATAGTCAGAATCCACAAAACCAGTAATCAACCTACTGCCTCTGCTGAACATCAGTCCTACCTCTGTAGTGCCTCTAAGATACCGAAGTATCCATTTAACTGCTTGCCAATGTGATTTCCCAGGATTAGCCATATATCTACTGACCACACTGACTGCCTGTGAAATATCTGGACGAGTGCAAACCATAGCATACATAATACTACCCACTGCACTAGAGTATGGAACACGTGACATATATTCCTCCTCCTCTAGGTTATTGGGTGACAAAGAGGCTGAAAGTCTGAAGTGTGATGCTAAAGGAGTACTTACCGGTTTGCAACTCATCATCCCAAAACGATCAAGAACCTTCTCGATGTATTTTTTTCTGTAAAAGGCACAACTCTCCTGCTTGTCTGTCTCTGATGATCTCCATGCCCAAAATCCTCTTTGCAGCTCCCAAATCTTTCATCTCAAAATCTCTACCAAGTAGTTTCTTCAAACTGTTGATCTCAGATATACTTGTAGAGGCAATAAGGATATCATCTACATATAGTAGCAGATAGACAAATGATCCATCACGCAACTTCCTATGGTAGACACAACTGTCATACTCACTCCTTGAGTAACCATGACTTACCATAAAGCTGTCAAACTTCTTATACCATTGTCTAGGAGACTGCTTTAAACCATATAGAGATTTCTTCAACCTGCAAACATGATCCTCCTTGCTTTCACTCTGGAAACCCTTAGGTTGATCCATATAAATGACTTCCTCAAGATCACCATGTAGAAAAGCAGTCTTCACATCAAGCTGCTCCAGTTCCATATCATACATAGCAACCATAGCTAGAAGCACACGAATGGAAGTGTGCTTAACAACTGGAGAAAATACCTCATTGAAGTCAATCCCTTCTTTCTGGCTATAACCCTTTGCAACCAAACGTGCCTTGTACCTTGCATCCTCAACCCCTGGAATTCCCTCCTTCTTCTTGAAGATCCATTTGCAGCCAACAGTCTTCTTATCTTTGGGAAGTTTCACTAAGTCCCAAGTCTGATTCTTATGCAGGGACTCAATTTCCTCAGTCATAGCAATGCTCCACTGAGAAGATTCAGCACAAGTGACAGCCTCTGAATAGTTGCTAGGTTCATTGTACTCCACCTCTTCTGCTATTGCCAAACAATAAGCAAAATCTGAATTTAAAAACCTAGCTGGTGGCTTGATAGTCCTTCTGGGTCTGTCTTTGGCGATACTGTACGGCTGTACCTGTTAAGTATCTAGAGCACCCTCATCTATTTCTGAAGTGTCAACCCGAATCTGTTGACCTGACTTAGAAGGAATATCACTTTCAAACTCCACCTGCTGTGTAGAACTCCCACTCTCTTCATCTGTTGGCCTTAAGGCTTCCTCTTTTGGATGCAGCATAGCGGATTCATCAAATGTCACATCTTTGCTGATGAGGAATTTTGGAGACTTAGGGTCTGGACACCACAACCTATAACCTTTCACTCCAGAAGCATAACCAAGAAAAATACATTTCTTAGCCCTCGGTTCAAGCTTTCCTTCATTAACATGAGCATAAGCAGGACAACCAAATATCTTCAAATCAGAATAATCTGCAGGTTTGCTTGACCACACCTCTTCAGGTGTCTTACACTCAATAGAAGTACAAGGAGATCGATTCACCAACCAAGAAGCTGTATTAACAGCTTCTGCCCAAAACTCCTTGTCCAAACCTGCATTGGATAACAGACATCTAGCTTTCTCTATCAAAGTCCTGTTCATGCGTTCTGCAACTCCATTTTGTTGTGGAGTTTTTACAACTGTGCGGTGTCGTACAATACCTTCAATTTTGCAAAACTCATTGAATTCGTTATTACAAAATTCAAGGCCATTATCTGTTCTCAGCCTCTTAATCTGCTTTCCAGTCTGCTTTTCAAGTAAAGTTTTCCACTGCTTGAAGGTTTCAAACACTTGACTTTTATGTTTCAAGAAATAAACCCAAACTTTACGAGAAAAATCATCAATGAAAGTGAGCATATAAGCAGCACCCATACCTTTAGAGAGAACCTGAGAAGGACCCCAAAGATCTGAATGGATATAGTCCAATGTTCCCTTTTGTTTTATGGATGGCTGTACTGAAACTCAACCTCTTCTGCTTCCCAAAAACACAATGCTCACAAAATTCTAATTTTTCAGTGTTCTGACCACATAAAAGACCTCTCTTACTCAAGGCAGCCATACCTCTTTCACTCATGTGTCCCAGCCGCATGTGCCACAACTTCGTCACGTCAAAATCTGAAACTGAAGTAGAAACTGCAGTTGAATCTGTGACTGTTGAACCATGCAAGAAATACAATGTGCCAATTCTGGCAGCCTTCATCAATACAAGAGCACCTCTGGAAACCTTTAGAACTCCACCTTCACACCCAATCTTGCAGCCATTCTTCTCAAGAGTGCCCAAAGAAATAAGATTCTTCGTCAAATCTGGAATGTGTTTGACCTCAGACAAGGTCCTAATGACACCGTCGTGCATCTTGATCTGCACTGTACCAATCCCAGCAACCTTACAGACGTGATCATTTCCTAACAGAACACCACCATTAATTGACTTGTAGGTGGTAAACCATTCCCTGTTAGGAGTCATATGTTGCGAGGCTCCAGTGTCCATGATCCAGGTATCCTGAAATCTGCCTTGGCCTTGTGTAACACAAAGCAGATCATCACTCTCATTTGTTGCCATATGAGCTTCTCCTGGTGGAAGGTTCTTCTGATTACCGTCGTTTCCTTTCTGCTTCTCAATTTCAGATTTCACCATTGATAAAGATAAAGAAGTCATTGCAACAAAACACTCACCATGAAAATTAAAATACAAATCTGGCTCCAAGCTACAGTACTACCTCGTACTACAGTACCACACCCCGACGCTACAGTGTCTCCTCGGTCTACAGTGTCACCGAAGCTACAGTACACACGGTCTACAGTGTCGCCAATCGATCTACAGTACAACTCGCTGATCTACAGTACCTCCGACCCGTTAAACTCGATCTGTTAGTTTTTCCGTCAGATCCGCTCCGTTTCAGCGCCAAATCACTAGATCCGCTCCGTTTCAATGCCAAATCACTAAATCCGCTCCGTTTCAACGCCAAAACACAAAATGGCCCCTTGTTCGGATCTCTCTCTTCCTCCTCCTGCTTCTCTCTCTTCGTCTCTCTCTACACGGGTGACTCCTGTCCAGTTGCACGGGTGGTCGGCAGTGGAGTTCCAGTCGCTCAGCTTGTTGGCCTTCCGATTCGAGCTCGAACCATATCAAAAAGAAAATTTTTTTCTTTTGGTGGATTGTAGGCAGACGTGGGCTGCTGGACAATGAAGAGGTTGAGGTGCTGCTGGGTGGCCGAAGAGGAGGAAAGAGAAAGAAAGAAAAAATTTCAAAGGAGGAGATGCTGATGGGTGGTTGGAGATCGTCGTGGTGGTGGGTGGCCGGAGGAAAGAGAGGAGAAAAAAAAAAATTTTCTTTTTGGCTCTGATACCAATTTGTTGTAGCAAACGATAAATCAATGAAGAAAATAACATCAGAATATTACGTGGTTCGGTCTATGTGACCTACGTCCACGGGAAAGACAGAGAGAATACTCTTATTAGTAGAGAAAGTGTGTTACAGAATACAAAGAGTGTGGCTCACCTCTCAAATCTCTCTATTTCTCATAACCCTATTATGTCTATATATATAGGAATATAAGAAGGGCAAAAGAATAATTTAGAATACAAAACATATTCCAACAAAATCTCGCAAGTTTGATGGCATAAACCATTGACATTCCCACTGTACTTCCACGCATAAACTTCAACGAAACTTCAGAAATCTTGAAATATATTTTATTTTTTAATTAGACAAATTTAGATATAGTATTGGAATTTCGATGTGGCTTCACAACTCCAGAGAATTGTGAATCGTTGCTGATGATGTGATGGCTAATTTCGCTCCTCTAGATCGTGTTGATTGCGATTTTATTGACCCTCTTCTTGACCTTTAATTTTTTTTTTCTTTTCCAAAAGTGAAAAAGGAAAAATATTATGTATCCAGTCGTACTTCAATTCAAGTAAAAGTTTGTGTATAACTGAATTGACAAATAGAAAGATACAGTCACGACTCAAACACAGGGCCGTAAATGGTACGAATTCCAAAACTTAACAAGGGTAGTGCGAGCATGTAAAAGGCAGAATGTCTAATTTATGCCTCAAGACAGTAGGAGTACATACGGTATCTACGACACTAGCAAATGGGGTCTGAACCTAATAATAGAGTCAATTCTACTTAATATAATCTCATTAACCCGAAATATCGCATGGCCTGATAAAATTAACTGTCTCATGAAATGCCAGACATAACAAGAGCGGTCTATAAAGTCTAAATCTAATGGAATTACATCCGAAATACTAAAGGGACATACGATGATACTTTATACAAAATGTAGTGCAATTTTCCTTTCGTCCAAAGCTGATAAGAGGGCGGCTACGCTGATTGCAAATTAACTGATAATAAACGTTGAAACGGAGTGACAAGTACAAAACGATTCGGTGGATAATTATAATAAGCACAATAAGAAAGAGATTGTCTTATAATAAGCATAATAAGCACAAACGAGTAGGTATCCGGGTTCGAAAAAGATGGTGAAAATAAATTTCTTGTGTTACCACAAACATCCTAAAATGCATATGCCTGAAGATAATGGGGAAGTGGATTCTGGCTGTGCTTCCCTTTAACAAGTTACCTGGCAAAGGAAGAAGTGCAAAGAAGATGTAAAATGCAGGTCCACACATGGCTCTTCGAAATTTGTTAACATCATGCCACTCTCTCTCATTGCCAATTTTTTTGGATCAGCATTTACAAGTAGCATGAGAATGTCAGTCATTGTTTCCTTCACTTCCAAAAGGTTGAATCGTAATTAACTACAGGAGAACCACTTATAATTATAGGCCTCATACACACTATTTATTTTTAACTTGTAAGTTGGCAATAGTTGATCCCGTGTATCTCAACTATAGAAGTGTAATACGTGCAGGCAATTGATTTTTGTGAGAAATGTCTTGCGATGTAAAGGAAACACCGGCCTCTTTAATTTGAAATGCGTTAAGCCCCCATTATGTATGTCTTTACTAACACGTAAAAGCCTAATCAATCGCTTTAACTTATGAATTAGCAATATTTGATCTCCTAGCTCGATCTGAACTATAAAAGTGTAATACGTGCAGGCTTGTAATTGATTTTTGTGAGGAATGCCATAAGATGTAAAAGGAAACACAAGCCTCTTTAATTTCCAATGCGTTAAACACCCATGATATGTAGGTATGACCGACTCGCAAATATGCCTTTACTAACAAGTAAAAGCCTGCAGTTGATTGTACCCGCCAGCAGCGAAACCAAATATTTTTCCGGAGGGAACAACGTTGGCACACAGACACGTTAGAAAGAAAAGAAAAGAAAAAAAACAAAATCATGAATCCATTATTTGGAAAAGTTAAAATGTAAATGCTTTTTCTTTTTTATTTACACAAAATTCATCAAGTTATGGACTACATAATAAAAGCAAACCTCTTCGCTTTCCTAATTCTTACGTACTCTTCTAAAAATTAAAATTCATGATTTAAAATATAAAAATTTAAAGTTTTAATCGGAAGACTAGGAGATATTTTTTTTGGAAATAGTACCCTTTTCACCTTATTATTATACTCAAAACTTGCTTAAAATAAAGGGTCAAAAGCTGGAAAAAAAAAACATTTTTGTAGGGGCAAAAGAACCTTTGCAATCGGGGCAACTTTGCTAAATTAAAAAAAAAAAAAGATCATTTTATTGAGCACTTGCATCATTCAACTGGTGGTAGATCGGCCACTTCATCCCACCATATTAACCTATTTAAATACAAATAAAAATTACGTCTGGCCATAAAGAAAATACTTGTTCTACCAATGCATCTGGCGTACGGTGATGCTAAGATATTGGAAGGCACTTTTAAATATCTTCGGGAATAGCGTTTGAATCCCTTTCTTCTTCTTCTTCTTCTTCTTCTTCTTCTTCTTCTTCCTTTTGTTTTTTTTATTTTTTCCTTGTAGTTCCCGGATGCGCTGAGGCCCAGCTCCCTTTTTCCTCTTTACGGGGGCGATCAAAATCGTTGAGGCTAAGAAATTATTGAACCTTCTTGAGAAAAAAAAATGTTTCTTTTATTTGGAGAAGATCCAGATCCTTTCGAGGTATGTCTCCGAGAAATACACCATTACTAAAGGTACAGTCTGGCCGCTGAGTAGGTGAGTACAAATTGTATGGCTCGCTGTGCATTTATGCATCCAGTTACACAGGGGACAACTATTTTATTTAAGGTTCACAATGATTGACACCAAGGAGCTATAATTAACAGGTTTTTTGAGTTCAAATTTAAGTCTAAACCAATATAATTAATAAAAAAATTATGAATTTTAATATGCATCTATAATATATAGTTACACGTACGACCTGACATGTATACAATAACACATTAATTTTTAAAAAATAAAAAAAAACTAGGTAATGTAGATGCAAGTATAGCTATATATATATAGAGTGACTATATTGTATGTTGTACATATGTGCAATATAAATATTCATTAAAAATTTAGCATCTTTTATATAAAACATGAAAATTTTATTATGTCATCTTATGTTATACTTAATATTTTTTTTAGAAGTTAAAAACAATATATTATATGTGCATATGACATGAAATTTAAAGAACTACAAATTAAAGTGTTCAATATAATTTTTAGAATAAAATATATTTATTTATTATATCATTTTTTTTCCTAACAAATTATTCATTAATATGATTATAAGAAAAATTATTATGAACTTTAAAAATTTTAAATTTCAGTTTATATGTTTGATATTCTTCCGATGGACAAATCAAAAATATTGGATGTGATATTTTTATTTTTTATTAATTTCATTAAAAAATAAGTGTTCAATGTGCATTAGTTTACTGTCATATCTTACATATATATATTCGACCCAAATACACATTTTTTAAAAGTGTCTTCATGCTTCATACACACGCTGGAACCGACGATCAGATGTCGACACACACATGAAATCATTTTAGGAATGCAATCGCCCCTTAGGATTGTTTACTGTGTGGTGGCCAAGTGGCTTCTGTTGGAGTCCACACCTTGAGTTGACGAAGACCTCACCGATTATTAATCAATTGACAAGTGACCCTTCTATTCTTATTGGATGAATAATAGGCGTACTATTATATTTTTTTTTGTATATTTAAACATTTTTAACATTAAATTATAGTAATAGATAAAATAACTATATAATTATCTTAAATTAAGGGATAAATGAGATTTAAGACAAGTTAAAAATTCAAAATTTTCTAAACAAAGCAACGTAAAACTGTAATTTGACCCTCTAATCCATAGTATTATATTAATTAAAAATCATTTTGTATGATAAAGTGAAATGTTAGATGCATCTGGTCATTGACAGAAATTAATTGTCTCTTTAATCGCAAACAACTTGGCTTACTAGTTTCGATCATTTTAGACAACACAGAGACCACTTCTTGATTGTCGCTGCATAATACACCTCTTATATCTGTCACTCTATTCTATTCACATTTATCATTGCGCCATTTGCCTTTAGTTTGTATCTTTGGACGTCCCCGGGCGTCCTTGGTTATGTTGATTAGTTTCCCTAATTTTGCTAGATGCCATAAGAATGAATTTATTACAGAGAACAGAGAGCGTTCATTGCACCCACCATAAATTCGACATGCTTGTGACCTCGTTGCACACGTACGCCTATTATTGACGAACCCCAAGGATATTTTTTTATTGCCAATTACGCTTGGCATCCTGAGCATGGCGCCCAATAAATACGAGGTAAGTACGCTTGGCGTCCGAACTTATCAGTTCGTTGGTAGATATGAGGTCTTATATAATTATTATTTGATGAATAATTGGGCCTACTTGTGGATATTTTTGTGGCAGCCGTGATTCCACCTTGACGCTGGCATGTTGAAATCTCCGTGCGTAGGGAAACGTAAATCCAAGCACACTTTTTGGGATTCCAGCTTGGGACCACAGAAGTTCGGTGCGGCTGGAAACCCGGCCAGAGGAAAAAACAACTTGTTAAGGTCCACTTGCTCATCCTGAACGTCTTGCCCTTTACGACGAAGATCTTGAACTTTTTGGCAAGAAACATAAACAAATATAAAGGTTTCTCAACAACCGTATCCATTTTTAGACCTCAATTAGAGGTCATTTAACGTTGAAATTATTAAAACTTTGAAATGTCAAAGAATGCGTCTTTATGATGGAAGGATTGGGTGTAAGATTCGTAGAAGAATATCCAGGCTTAAATTTATATCCATCCAACCGACTTCTGTATCATATTTTAATTGATTGTTTCAAGTGCTTTTTTTTTTTTTAAGTAATTGAGTCCAGGTACATACAAATTTTTGGAGTACAATGAGGTTTTCCTTCAGTTTAAACCTTTGTAGTTTGTAGTAATAAAGGGCAGATTTCTGTCAGCACATTGCGGTTATCAACTTCTAGAGGATCCAGTGACGGAATCCATTCTTTGATGGCCATGAGGTTTCTAAAAAGACCAACAATGAACCATCCTCGTACATAACCATTCTTCATAAATTCATTTTCGTCAATACAAAATCCCTTAGGTCTTGAATTCATATCTCTAACTTCAGAAGTTTAATAAGTTCAGGTATCACCTGGTCGCTTTATTACAACACCCTTGCAAATTTGCCATCATGAATTACAGAAATGACATCCCATGACATGGTACACTTGAAGTTGCCTAAAACTGCTGTATGGTACAATCACCTGTACAATTCCACATAAATTCATGAAGAGGGGTCTTTTCCAATAATTTGATGGATCCGCGCGTCCGCTGTTGTTAAAGTCCTATATCATAAACCTAATAAAAATATGTGAAAGCCTTGATTGAGAACGAGACTGCAGTCAATAGGGCGACTAGTTAGAATGTTGATCCTATGATGACAACGTGGCCGATCAGTAACCCCATAAAATAGTTTAAGAAATCCATCGAACCAACTGAAATATATCAAGACCAAGTGTATGCACAAAGGCAAATTAATAGATTGGCATTATTGTTCACATAACATAAGGTCTGCGGATACCGGTGCAGCTTTTAGCTTTTTGCTGGCGAATGGGAGCAATTAAACGTGCAAGCTGGTTTCAACTCTCAAGACAATGTTTGGAATTTCAGTTGTAGACAGGTCTTAACGAGAAGGGAAAAGAGGGCATTAAATACACAAATATTAAAATAGGTTTTGTGGCCAGCTGTTTTAAAAATCGCCTTACAACCGTATTTATGTTTGGATTCTTAATCAGTTTGTATGGTTTTGCCTTTTATCATAGTCCTTGCAATTCAAACTTTATGAAGATTGGTTTTGCCCTTTTTTTTTTTTATTATTGGTTTGGTGGGTGGGGCTCGGCTGGTAGGTGGACATTTGACTGGTGATGAAATTTTGTAATTTAATAAGTATTGATTTAATTAATGTTTGAGAAATCAAATCGTAATAATATTATAATGTGTAAACATATATTCAAGAAAGGTCTTTTTCATTATATATATATATGACTTTTCAGCTTTTTTTTTTATCACCAATGCATAAAGCAGCCCTTTTCTTGATGGCTTCAATTTTTTTTTCTCCCTAACAAACCATTTATTAATATATTCCTAAAAAATATTATGAATTTTAAAAATTTTAAATTTAGTTTACGTGTCTAATATGTATTTGACACATTGGTGTGTCAAAATTTTTAAATTTTACTTTTTATTTAAATTTTTTTATACTTAACGAATATCCGAATTATATTAGTCTGCTGTCATATCTTGCATAAATATTCGACGCAAATACACGTTCTTTGAAAAGTGCCTTTATGCTTCATACGCCCGTTGGAGCCAACGATGAGAAGCCGACACACATGAGATCATTTTAGGAATGCAATCACCCGTTAAGATTGTTGTTTACTAAAATAAAATGTAGCCAAGTGGGTTCAGTTGGAGTCCACGTCTCGGGTTAACGAAGTAACCTCACCAATTATTAATAGCAAATGACAAATGACCCTTCTATTATTATTTGATGAATAATGGTAATTTCCTTTCTTCGTTCATGTAGATTAGTTTCCCTAATTTTGCTAGTTGCCACAAACATGAATTCATTGCAGATTTATTTTCCTATATGTGCTCCAATTATAGATCTAAGATTGTTAGTTTCTACCAGCAAATGTATATTTTATGCTAAACCAAACTTACTTAAGTATTAACAATAAACTATCAGTTTCTGGTCAGTTAATCGAGCTTTATGAACTCTTAGTTTAAATGTCAGGGTTCAATTATTTACACCAACGAATAAAAATTGATTGATAGAATTATACGAGCCACTATATAGTATACATGATATCAGAATTGTTAGGCTCTCAGCTTCAAATTAAAATTCTGATCCCAATAAATAAAATAAATTCTAATTATAATTCAGATCTCAATAAATAAAAAAATTAAGGGAAAAAGACCAAATGGTAGATTACTTAAGTTGCTAAGCTACTTAAGAATTGAGAATTAAAGTGAGACATTTGAATTTATAATAATTGGGCGTGAGAGTTACACCCATACCAGAAAGTAATAAGCTTGAAATAAATAATTATGCCAATAAATAAATAAGTTAATGTTATGGTGCTAAACAATGTGTAACTATGTATTAGACCTATATCATTATTTGGCTCATTGGGTGAGTCAGGACTTCAAAAATCACGTCTATTGCTTCCCCATGATTCGGATGCGAGATCTAGAAGAGGCAGTTCTTAAGCAGATGAGTTGAAATGTGGTGTCCAAGTACAACATTTAGTTTGTTAAATAACTTTCGCATAAATATTATTGTGATTCGTTTCATGCACATTTAGATTTTAATTTCTGAATCTAGTTTGCGAAATCTACCGTGACTTTTCCCACCCCATGCACAAAAAAAGGCACAACATATTCCAATGAAGTCAAGTAATGTAGACGTGGAGGTAACATTTGTCGATAATTATATTCAGAAATACTAATTTTAATTTAGATTGCTTCGGTCTTTGGGAAGCTGTCTCTTTGGTCAAATATGTAAAATCGATCTAAAAGATATTCGGTTGAATTATGTTTCATTTAATTTTAATTTTAAAAAAAGAGCAAATTGGTAGTGTTTGATGAAAGGATCAAAGAGTGTGCCAATAAAAATGGAATAGTAATATATTCGAAAAAAGAAATTTGTTTGTCTTAATTATACTCGGTAGGAAAAGGAAAAACGTTGACGGGTACAAGAAATGTAAAGAAAATATAAAGAGGAAATCTAAAGAAAGAAAGCGTCGAAAGAATATATATATATATACATACATATATACATATCTATGGAGAGAAATGAGAGGAAATTTAGAGAGTGAAAGTGAGGGGAGAGGAGAGGGAATGTGTAGATAATATAGTTATATTTGAAAAATCAGAAAAACTTGATTTTTTTATTCGTATTTCAAATATTTTTATATTGTAAACAAAAGGAAAAAATAAAAATATTTGTCAAACAATTATTGTTATATGATTGAAAAAACAAATTTATCAGAATTTAAAGATTTAGAACTTTATTTTTGGAGTAGACGTGATTCCACTTCGAGGTGGACACGTTGAACTCTCCGTGCGTGGAGAACGTAAATCCAGGCACTTTTGGGGGTTCCAGCTTGGGACAACCCAAGTTCGGTGCGGCTAGAAAACCGGCCGGAGGAAAATGCAACTTATGTGGGTCCACTGCTCGTCATGCCTGAGCATCTTGCCTTCTACGATGAAGATCTTGAACTTTTTGGCAGGAAATATAAACAAGTGCATTAAAAGAAGAAAGGTTTCTCGACAACCTACTCATTTTTAGACCTCAATTCGAGGTCATCATTTAAAGTTGAAATTACTAGGGCACTCAAAATGTCAAACAATGCGTCTTTGTAACGGAAGATTAGGTGTTAAGTTTCGTAGAAGAATATTGAAGCTAAAATTGATACTCCTTCACATGGCCGTCTCCTTATATTTTCATCAATACGAAATCCCTTAGGTCTTGAATTCAGATCACTAACTTCCGGAAGTTTAATGAGTTCAGGTATCTCCTGGTCGTTTTATTACAACAACTCCTTGCAAAATTTGCCATCATAAATTACAGCAATGACCTCGTATGACATGGTCACACTACATCTGCTGTATGGTACAATCACCTGCACAATTCCACGTAAATTCATTCATGAAGAGGGGGTCTTTCCAATAATTTGATGGAACCACGTGTCCGCTGTTGTTAGAGTCCTGTCATATAAACCCAATAAAAATATGTGAAAGCGTGGATTGAGAATGAAACTACGGTCACTGGTGCGACTAGTTGGATTGTTGATTCTACAGAGACCACGTGGCCGGTCAGCAACCCCGTAAAATAGTTTTAAGAAAGCCATCGAAGCAACTGGCATACGTGAAGGCCAAGTGTCTGTATGGACTAAAGAAAATTAATATGGAATGGCATGATTGTCCCCGTAAGGTCTGCGGATACCGGTGCAGCTTTTACCTTTTTTTTTTTTTCTTTCTTTCTGGAGAATGGGAGCAATTAAACATGCAAGCTGGTCTCAACTCTCAAGACAATGTTCCGCATTTCGGTTGTAGACAAGTCGCAAGAAGAGGAAAAAATGTGGCATTTAATAGACAAATATTCAAATAGGGTTTTTGTGGCCAGCTGTTTTAAAATAAGCACCTCACGACCTTTTTATCAGAGTCCTGGCAATTCGAACTTTATGAAGATTGGCTTTGCCTCCGCCCCCCCCCCCCCTTCCTTCTTTTTCGGTTTGGTGGGTAGGGGTTTGCGGGTGGGAAGACCTTTGACTGGTGATAAAATTCTGTAATTTCATAAGAATTGATTTATTGCTCTCTCTCTCTCTCTCTATACATATATATATATAAGACACAGAGAATTAAAAACTGCAGAAATCTTCCCCCCAAAAAAGAAAAAACAAAAAATAGTCTGTGGTTACTGATGTTGCCCAAGATGGCGAAGGCCCATGATCTGGCTCAAGATTAATATGCAAGACAGAGAGAGGAAGAGTCGAACCACAAGGGCCAGTCAGGCTTTGGACCCTGCACGTGGACCGAACTCTGAACCATCCTCTGTTGTCCAGAAGTCCGCATGGGCTTCAACTTTGCTCCACAAGCTAGAATCTGGGCCTTGAGCCTACTTGAGGCCAGGTTTTCAATCTTGATGGGCCAGTCCTTATCCGTATTTTGTGAAACTGATTGGGTCAGTTCAGTTGCAGTTTCACATGCTCTGAAACCCGAACCAAACCGCTCTTACCTCTATTTATCAGGATCATGAGCTTTTTTCCTTCGCCGACAGGAAGACAACAGCCGAATTTATGACCTGGACGTTCAGCACTCACGCCGAAAGTGCCATATACTCAATTATTAAAGCCCAGAGCCCGGAAATGAGGTGCAGTTTATAGACTTTGCCATGGCTGAAGAGTGGGGGAATTTAATCGCAAGGACAACTTCCCCTCCGTCAAATGTTCACTTTTTGAAGGCGGCCCACATCAACACAGCACCGTTTTGACGGTTTTTACTCTCACAAATATGCAAATGCCACCTCTCTTATTTATTTATTTTGGGTTGGGAAGAGGCTTTTTCTTTCTGGCCCACATTAACAATTAGTTAAAAGTCTGTCTTCGCCAAGTTCACTCGACTTTAACCGATGGAAACAGAATAAGAAAAGCTAAGCATCCCCAGGAAAGACAAAAACGGATCATCTGCTCCTACCAAGAAACCCAACTTCCCATAGATAGGTCCCTACACAACAGCTCCCTAAAAAGTATATATATGTCAGCAACAAGTTGCAACTCCGGCAAAAGCAGAGGTGGTACCAAAACCCCTTTATGTCTGCACGCAGGTTTTGTTCCCCTAACAAAACCTTTTGAATTTGTCGTTGCCTAGAAATATCTCCTTACTTAGAGCATTCGTTCTTCAATTAGAATTTGATATACCGAGGTTTCTCAAAGTGAAAAAAAAAAAAAACAAAAACAAATCCTTGGAATGTTTTTTTTTGTCTGATTAGTGATTTTAACTCAATAATAATTAAATAATTTCAATGAATCAATCGAGTCAAAATCACGTTTATGATTATCTTTTACTTAATTATCATGTTTCATTTTTGCAGTGAACATGATCTTTTGGGACTTTAGATTTAAAAAAAAAAAAAAGTGAGGAATTCATTTTTAGCTTCATGGTAAAAGGTAATATGTGAGGCTAAAAGGTTTATTTAAGTTTCTAATCCCACACTTCCCCAATCAAAAGACTGAATTGATTTGTTATTACTTATCACTTGTTACCACCAACATTTTTCCAAATCAATGTTTTCTTTTTCTTTCTATTTTGAACAATTTGTTTTTTCCATTACCGAAAATTGTCATGAATGTCCATAGAAAAATACTTAGTAGTTAAAAAGTCTATGTATTTATCTTGAAAGAGTCATATTCAAATTTTACTAAGGTGAGAATTATCCTTATTTTGTAACTTATAATTTAATAGACTCACAAAAAAAAAATGTAAAACGCAAGCAGCCGTGCCCTGCAATAAAAGCTAACCATGCACGTTGCCGGATATAATTAGCAGAAGAACACGTGAATTTCTTCCATGGGCTTAGACACCACCCCTGTGTTTTATTGTAATATTATCTAGATCAACAACTGAATCATGTTCAAACCAAATTACCAAACTCCTAACGAAGTCAAAGTCAACGACCATATAGGTGACAATCATTTCCTTTAGATAACTAACACAATTTTCAATACGCAGAGACGGGAACATGCCAACCTAATCTCTGGACGACCATGTTTCACATCTATGTATTAGGTGGCATTCATGAGAGAATAATGTTAAAAAATGATGCGTTTGGTGATTTCATAATCTTGGGCAGTTTGCACGTATATTACCTCTAATTGAACTTAGGATACGTTTTTCTCTAAGTGCTACGTGAATTAATACAATTCGAATCCAACTCTATAACATTAAACTGATAATCCAATTAGCTTGCCTTGCCTTGCATAAAAACATCGCTAGCAACTATTAATCTTACTACGTTTTCGTGCTCATTTCCCAAGTGATTAGTTTGGCAGATGAGGATAAATTTACGATAAAAATTATAATAAGGCTGCCGTAGGTGATTGGGCGATGACTTTAAAATTTTAATAAGGGTGCCGTAGGTGATTGGGTAATGACTTTCTTCTATAAAATGATGCAAAAAATAGTGGAGGAAATCCGGGTCTGATTACCAAAATACAAAATTAATAGACAAAGTTGACGAGACAAAATTTAAATTATCAAATCTAATATAAAAAAACTAAAAAATTATAATTATCAATCATACCCGATAGTCTATAATTTGTTTGGTCCACCAACCATGCATTCCGTTCTCATAACTTTAGTTGTCCTGAACCCAAAAAAAAAAAAAAAAAAAAAGAAAATTAAAAAGAGGGAAAAACCTTAGTTGTCTTGTCTATATAGCGCATAACGTGCTAAAAGGCCGCTCGCCACCTTTTAAGCCACAAACTTCTCTTGAATTGATCCAAGTACAATTGGCAAGTCATTTTACATATGGCCATTGCAATTGTGCTCCTAATCATTGTGCTGGCCGCTCCGGCAGCCTTTGCTGCCCAGCATATTGTGGGTGACAACTCCGGCTGGACCAACTTTGGAGTAAATTACGGCACTTGGGCTTCTGGTGTGACATTCAACGTTGGTGACACTCTTGGTAAGCCAAATCCTCGTTGAACATCGATCGTTTTGTAATTTAAATTTGATTTTTAAGGATACAAATTTATTATTCTTCAGAAACTTGTCTCGAATTTGGAATTAGCAAAGCACATAGGTGTAACATTTAATGCTGTTTAATTTTTAAATTTCTGACCTCTCTTCCTAAAACAGTATTCAACTACGATAGCACTAACCACAAAGTGACTCAAGTATCTCAAAGCGACTACAACAGCTGCAGCTCCGGCAACGCAGTGAAAACCTACGACGATGGAGCCACAACAATAACCTTGTCCAAGGCCGGTCCGATGTATTTCATTTGTCCCACGCCAGGTCACTGTGGTGTTGGCATGAAGCTAGCAATCAACGTTTCGGCAGCCAGCACCGCTCCCTCTCCAACTCCCCCAGGTACCACTCCGAGCACTCCCTCTCCAACTACTCCAGGTACCTACCCAAGCACTCCCACCACGCCGGCTACTCCAGCCGGTTCGGGCGACACTCCTGCAGCCGGCACCCCACCTAACACTCCGTCCACTTCAGTCCCATCACAGGACAACAAGAGTGGAGCGGGCAGTGTTTCTAGTGACATGATGATGACAAGTTTGATGCTTGGTCCATTGCTTCTATTAGGGACAGCAGTTGCACTAATGGGCTAGAGAAGAGGTAGTGCTAATTAAGAATTGCCGTTGTGGTGTTTCTTTTGTATTGAAATTGATTGCCCTTTTAAGCTTGTAGAGATTTCAATCTCCCCAGACCATGATATTCGAATAATTAATTGGTTTTGATTCAGTATAACTTACATATCTCGACATTTGAATGTTCCTTAACGGGAAAGTAAGAAAGTCTGAAAGTGCCACATCTAGATTCCGTTGAAGAAGAATGACATCTCGCACATGTAATTTTTTTCTTTTTTAACAAGAAGGATACTTGGTTAAAAAGAATAAACGAAGAATGAACATGAATAAATGATGTAAATCTGATGGAGTAAGTCAGCTTGTCCACAAAGTTGAAGAGCTTATGTTGGATTCATCAACCAATTTAGACAAATGACTTCAGTCGTTACCTAATTCATCTCCGGATATATATATATATATAAAAAAAAAAGCTTGGTCAGATTTTCATACACATGATTGAAGCCTTGTTACTGCATATTTTAATTAATAAACACATTTTCAATAACCGAAGTTTTTTTTTTTTTTTTTGAGAAAAATGTGGTCAAACCAACCAACTGAACTCATTTGGTCTCGTATACATACGTGTGTGTGTCCTTTTTTTTTTTTTTTTATGATCGATGTTATGTTTCATTCAATTTTGATAGGAAACAAATGTCGTAAAGCCAAAGAATTTCCTCATCACTTTTGCATATAACTTACCTCTACCTCCTCAAGCATTTTAATTAACTATAACAATACATCCGTTACGAAAGAAAATTGAAGTGCACCAAGCTAGTGTGAAGTGGTAGAGGCGAAAAAACTTAAAAAAAAAAAAGAGAGGTTAAAAATAGAACAAGACTAGTGGGCACCAAATCACAAAACTTTTGATGCAGAGAGAGAATTTCTGATCCACCCAAACATGCCAAATTCTGTCAATATTTAAGGAAAAATAAAATGGCTTTCGGAGAAAATTTTCCAAATGGATCTTCAAAAGGCACAAGGCTACAAGTGTCTGTGCATAACGTTTCTACAACCGAATTGAATATTGGCCGAGAGAAGGGTCCAATTTTCTGGGTCGGTCAGTTTGTTCATTGGGTTCATGGTGAATTCTTTTTGTTAAAAATAATTAATATTATATATAAAATTTCAGCATATACATACAAGTAATGTTAATAAATAATATAAATATAATCATATATTTTTGTTTTGCAAACTAATAATAATAAAAAAAAAATTTAGCAGAATCCCATATCCAATGCATCGGTTGGATTATCCAATCAAATCATTTCAATCTGGATTGAATGGTGTTTTTTTTTTTGGGTTAATGTCTGCCATAATTTTTAATCAAACTATACCAGATTCATAGTCAGTTCACTGATTAGATTCGATTCCTACGACTATGGTAACAACTTCACCCAAATAGCATTAGTGGGAGGAATGTGTACAGAATACAGATTGCCCAGCAGTGGGAAGAAGCTGCAAAACTCTCCGTAAAAACTTTTGGCTGAAAAATTCTTGGAGGCTCAGGGCTGCCAAGAAGTGTCAACATACGGTGGACACCATTCATTTAATAAGAATTGACGGCGTCATTTTAATTTTAATATATAATTATATTTTCGGCGTCCTTTCTTAGCAATGTCGTGTCTGTACGTGTTAATTTTGTGTCTTGTTAATATATTGTAATCATGGCGTTGCATGTGCAATAGCTGTTCTTAAAACTCTCCTTTCCCTTTTCCATTTAGGCTGCTGAGGTTGTCGGCATGTGGCCGTAATGATATCACACCTTGCAATTTCTCATCATTGATCCAAACAGTCTTGTTAATTTAGAGGCAACAAACAGTCTGGTCGGGTCAAATTCAAAACAAATTATTTAGAATCTCAAACAATTTGGATTTCATGTTATCACGTTCAGGGTTTATTGGTTAGTAGTTTATTAGATTTTGAATTTTTTTTTTTATCCAAGTTATTTAAACTTCAAATTAATCAAGTTTTAGATTAATCAAAATTTAAATTATGGATGATCTACTTTGATTGTTAATCCTGTCCAATTGAAAGCTAGGCCAGCGCACATGATGAAGCAAATATCAGAAATCAGAGCTTCAAAGACAGATAAAAGAGAAAATTAAAAGAAAAATTAAAAAGGGTGGGGGGGGAGAGGGAGAGAGAGAGCATGGTCTACCCATTAAAAGATTTGGATTCTGGCCCATTAAGACTCAACTACAACTGAAGAATTGAGTTGGGCTTGGTTTTGATCCAAAACAAAATTTGGGCCTGTGAGATAAATGTGAAAAATACAATTGCTGAAAAATCTAGAGCCTTGGATATTGAGCAGAAAACAAAGCAGTTAAAAAACGGAACGCTTTCTTGCGCTCTGACGCTTTGTGAAGTAGCGAAGCTGCAAATTGAATTGTAGACGGAGAAGGTCGACGGAGGAAGGAGAATGGCGGCGGAGGACGATAGCGGTGAGTTTTACCTGAGATACTACGTCGGTCACAAGGGGAAATTCGGGCACGAGTTCTTGGAGTTCGAGTTCAGGCCGGACGGCAAGCTCCGGTACGCCAACAACTCCAACTACAAGAACGACACCATGATCCGGAAGGAGGTCTTCCTCACCCCTGCCGTCCTCAGGGAGTGCCGCCGCATCATCTCGGAGAGCGAGGTTTTCCGCTGGAACTTTCCTTTCGGAGCGTTTAGGGTTTTATTTTTCCTCCAGATAATAATAATAATAATTTTTTAATTTGATGTTCAGTAACCTAAAATGTTCATTATTTTCTCGTTCGAGCTTTAATAGTTAATTTCTTTTAGTTCAAGGATTGTTTGAATATGGTTGGTGTTGTTAGATCATGAAGGAAGATGATAACAACTGGCCAGAGCCTGACCGGGTGGGTAGACAGGAGCTCGAAATTGTGATGGGTAATGAGCATATTTCCTTCACTACCTCAAAGATTGGATCCCTTGTTGATGTGCAGAGCAGCAAGGATCCTGAAGGGCTTCGCATCTTCTATTATCTTGTTCAGGTTAGCTAATTGAATGCTCATTCTGTAGTTTTTCTTCTGCAGGATGGGCAAAAGTTGCTTTTTATACTTTTATGCAGTCCTCTTTTGCTCATTGATAATTTGTTTTGCATGCAACTTAGTGAGTTTTGCTTAGGCTATACTGTTATCTACTCAAGATGAAGGGGAAGTCTGCATGTATGAAGAACGCATATGGTTCTCATATTATTTTGATTCTGCTGCTGCTTACAGATATATCTGTTGTTGAAGAGTTAATTACCTAGTTAGTTCTCCTTAGCTCTATGGTTAAGTGGGGCACTTTTAAGTGAATAGATTTTGTTGCCCCTGGCTGGCTGATTGGCGATGTTGAAATTTGGGCACTTTGTTTTGTGATCATCCATGGCTGGCTGTTTATGTTGTGTTTTTTATCAACTGGAATGGTGTGCAGGAAAATAGTAAAGAGGCTGAAGAATTTGGACAAAGTTTAAGTTTGAATCAGATGAGATATCATAGGATTGGAAAACTGGAATTCTAAAACAGTTGGCTACCCACAAAGTGCTTGTGAAGGCTATTTACACCATACATCCCAACACTTGATCACATTTAACCCATCTCATTGTCCTGCAACTTAATCAAAGCTCTTGTGTCTCACAAGGCTGCTTGCAAAGAACTAACAACATCACTGAAAACTAAACTATTGAGAGCTGAGCACATAAAATAACAAAACAAGGATAACCACTTGTGGCATGAAGGTCTGTAGTTGAGTTTAAATGGATTAGACTGCAAGCAATGATTTCCCCCACTTTCATCTTGAAAGAGGTTCCAGGTTTTTGCCTGGTGTTAGATGGATTTCTATTTTGGGAGAGAGGCGAAGCTTTTCCTGTTTTATTGTTATTACTCTAAGGATGGGAGGCGTGATTTGGATGCTTGGGATGTAATAAGCAATTTGTTGTTTACTTTGCTTTTATGGTTATTATTTGCTTGTTTTTAACTTACGATGTGCTTATCTATTCCCATATTTAATTTTTGTTTTAGCATTTATCCTGGTTGTTAATTCTCAGTGTATGTGATTGCAGGACTTGAAGTGCTTTGTCTTCTCCCTCATCTCTCTCCATTTCAAGATCAAGCCTATATAAGAACCATTACATCCTCTATTCCATGTGTGAACGAAGGAATTCTTTTTATTTAGGCTTGAGCCTTCTTCTTCTTCTTTTTTATGGTTGTAGGATTGGGATTCTGTGTGATTTGACAGTATGGTTGCCTTTTTCATATTAGCTGTTCTGCTATTTTGATTTTCACTGCACACCACCGCGAGTACTGAAAATCTCTTTATGATGGGATTCGCCGATCCTGGTAACACTGTAATGAGAGCCTGGTGCGAAATTTAGATAAAAGCATTTTCAACCCCTCATGATTGTGAATTCTAAAATCCTAGTGTCCAGAAATATTAAATTGTTTGATTCTTGAACAGAAGATGCGCATTCCTCCGCTCTCACTCAACAAGCTCTCGTCAATCCAATAGCAATCAGACGGGTTTTGGTAATATGGAAATGGTCTTGGGGATGGATTATTGAGATTGGTATAAATGATTAACAATATCAGATGATAATGGGCTATGGGAGTCTACCACGGATCAATCACCGTGCAATACATTCTGATTGTTCCATCGAAGCTCTGTTGTCTAAGCAATCTACCTTCAATATTAACAGACCAAAAACCATCCAGTCGAAAATCTATACAGGGAGTGGATCAGACCACCTTCTCTTTAGCTCGGATTTCCACCGGACCTCCTTAAGCTTCCCGTCTACGCCATAATCCCTTTCCATTACAAGGTTAATTCCCTCGTCTGAATACCAGCCAACCCCAATGCAGAGTATGCCTTCCTCGTTAACATCAACATAGCCCGTGATACCACCTGGAAGCCAAAGGACAGTAGCGTCTTGCATGTCTAATATCTCTTCTTCCCCAAAGTAGACTGAATTTTCGGGGAAGCTTCTATTTTTCAAGGTTTCCGTACAAAGATAGACATATGGTGTACTATTGCTGTCTTCCGTTACCATCTCCTCACCATATATTGGAGTAGCACTCACCTCAAACGCTTTCCAAGATCCAGTCAGCTCTGATGGCTGAGTCCGTTTACACTGAGAAAATGGCTTTAAATCAAACTCCAGATCACTGTTACATTGTAACAGGCATGAAATTAGCTTCACAGCAAGATGAAACATATACAACTACACAATACATCCCAGATTCTAAGCCCTTAATGGATTAAAGTTCCCCAGCTTCAAGTATTTGGACAAAGTGAAACTCAAAAACCAGGCAGATGCACAAAATCAGTGTGATGACACCACGGTTCCCACTCTTGACCACAAGATTCTATCAATCTAAAATCCTCATAACCAGCCTTTGTTAAAATTCAAAAACCAAAATTTCAATAAGAGGGCAACTAAAATCCTGCTCTAGCTCTAGCGCTGGCAATTTCAATGCCAAATCATCAGTAACTTGGGGCCATATTAAGTCCTTACACAGTTTCAAGCAGGAGCGACTTAATAAGTTCTCTATGGATATGACCTAAGCGGGGAACATAAGATTCCTTTACAACCTGATCCAAAAGGCCACTGCAAAGCACAATGGAAATTTGGAGAGCACGACAGAAAGAAGATAAATTTGCACCATTTAAAATCCCTATTCCTTCGACAACATATTGGTGAGTGTGAATAATAGTAAAGATGAATGGTAAGCATTGCTAACTGCACTACCAAGGGAAAATACCTTTCATCATGAATATATGCGGGGCTGACCCACTGTTCTTCATAAACAGAAACTCTCATTATCTGTACGTCTGAGCCCCCATTATTGAATTCTATTGTGTGAACAATGCGGAGTCTTTTGTGGCAACCCTTAACCAAGCACTAAAAAGGAGATATTATAACAAAGAAGTCACTCACATTGCTCGTGCATCACATTGGAAATGCTTCCTACCACTAACATATCATGCACTTACTTGTTCAAATTTAAATGTTGGAGAAAGATAATACTTTGAATCATCAACTTCCCCAACTGGAATATCAACTGGACCCCTGGAATATGATCCATCCTGCAATCAATTGATTGAAGGACTACATTATATACCATGTTGAGATGAAATAGCAAGTATACACCTCCTCAGCTCATCAATTGGAATGTTTTTATAACTATTCTAAAATGTTGTCACTGAAGACAATGTGTTGGGTAAACCATACCTCAAAAAACACAAGACCTGCTTCATTTCCCATGACATCTTCTTCCATTAGATCACTCCTTCCAAAGTCAAAAGATTCAAAATTGGGCAAAACGTTTCCAGTGACATTGTCAATTGTGTTCTCTGTCGCCAAAGAAGAACGGCCATCTTTATGCTCGCCCTTGCCTCTTTTATTGCCTCCCATATTCTGTGGGACTTCACCATAAGGGTTTAAAGTCACCCAATTTATCTTCCTTTTCATTACAGATCCCAGTCCCCCTGATAAGGGAGGTATTGCTTCAATGCGAGAAAGAATATAGCAGTCGTACAGGTTCTCATTCCGACTTCCAATTTCAATTGGCTCCATTTCAGCAGTAATTGGCGAAAATACAGCCCCAACCCCCTTCCATATCCCACTTACACTACTAGCAAATGTATTCCATGCTGGTCTTATCACGGGTTCCTGAAACAAGAACGATCAAAAGAATCTAGCCATTAAAGTACATAGTCCCAATAATAATATTGAACCTTGACCACCATCAACATAACATCAAAAAGATTGAAAATTTATGTATTTTCCATTAGACCCACAAAAGAAACAACACAAAAGGGAAAATAAATGCAGTTGGGAGTACATGGGTTTGAAGAACAGTCTCCAGTTCCATCAGCATAGCCCCAGATACCATAATCCTAACAGCTTTATTCCTCTTCCCTCCGGCCATTCTCTTCCCCCTCCTTCTGCTCTGTCTCGCTCTCTCCCTCTCCTTTTCCCTCTTGGCAGTCGCCTTCGCCATATCATTGTCTACGCTCCACACGTTGTCATTCTTGCTCTTCACTCTCAGTCCTTCTTTGGCACTCCTACTCTGGCCGCCGTGGTGGTGGCGTGCATGGGGCCTGTTGTGGCATCGGGTAACGAGTCTTTTCATGTTAAATTTGGGGAAATTGGACAAAAATGAGAGGCTCCCCGGGGTGGAGGAGCTGGACTGGAGGAGGGTTTTGTGAAATCGTAGCGAAGAGTTGGTGGTGAAAGTCTTGCAGAGGTCGAGACATGGTGATTGCATCTTCAAACCACAAAACACATAAATCAAGCGTGAGAAAATGATGTCGATGTTCTATATATCCATACCTTTTTCCTTTTCTTTTTCTTTTTTACGGGAGTAAAAGATGATTTTCTCTCAAATATTGTGTTTTACTATTCATTAGTGAATATTTGGATTTTTTTTTATATAATTAGGAGACCTAATGGGGAAGAAAAGTTTATCTATGATCAAGTATAGAACTAATATTATTAGGGAATTAATGACTAATGAAACTGAGAAATTGATATGCCCCATGTGGCTAGCAGTTCTTGCTAAATCCACACCAGTGCTACAGCAATATTGTGATCTCACATCATGAATTTGAGTGTTTTTTTTATGCTAACTTGATGCCTGCTTGGATTTGGCGTTTCGTTATATCTTTTTGCGGTGTTATCATCTCACTAATTTGAGTGGCCAAGATTATCTCATAGATAAGATGTTTGTTTTCCTTTCCAACACACCTCTTCTGGTGAAATATCATAATCACATTCACTCAATCAATGCTTCTCTGGCGATACTTTACCCTTTTTTTTTTCCTGTGAGGAATGCTTGCAGAGGCTGCAGAGCCGCATAGATGTCGGCTATGATAGTTCACTCCCTGAGCACCTGGTACATTTTTTTATCTCCTGAATGTATTAACTCTTTGAATTTGATGCAAAATATTGTGTCAATATAACCAATACGCTTCTATGGAGGTAAATTGCTTGTTCCTACATCTTTTCACCTCGTGAGCCCTCAACTTTTCCTTGGTGAATAATTCAAACTTACAATTTGTGCCACCAATACATTAATTGTGAACGCTTTCTGTTCGAGTTGTCATGTACCGTTGCTGCTTTTTGCATGGAAGCTTTGAGGCCACTATGGAATGCTGCCTTTCCCGTAGAGGAACTTTGTGGTTTAAGTTGGCAAGGGACAGATCCATCAGCAGATTTTAGGTAGGCTACTGTTTCTTCTTAATTCTCTGATCGCTTTGAGTGAATTTCCTTTTCACCTTCTCACTGTCATTTCACTTGCATGTTTATGATATATGAATTATGTTTCAGGGGTGGGGATTTCTAACATTGTAGAAACTGTTGTTCTTTGCCAGGCATTGTCCGGTTAAGTCCTCTTTTACACCTCTTTTTACGTACTCTTCTTTGTGGGCTTTACTCGATCCCTGGCGCAATCTTATATTAAAGTTTCAGAATAAATAAATAAAAAGTTGTCTCTTTCTCTCATAATAGAAATTGCGAAAAATCTCTTACATAATATACAACAGTGTGGTTCTGGTTACTTAAATCACCTAGTTTGCTAGTGAAATGTGTAGATAAATTGAATGCAATTACCTCCCTATCTGAAAGGAGAACTCCTTTCAAGATCTCCTTCAACATTCATCGACATCTGACATAATGTTGAACCTGCTATTTGGGAGAACATCTACTTTGATGATATGGTACCATTAATCTTCTTGTCCTTCATAGCTGTTATCCAACTTGTGTGCTTTTTGACAGAGAATGAATAAACTTTTGACCTTCTCTATTGCATCACCTTCAAGCTAATGGATAATCAATGGCTGAGCATGCCGGCGGGCATCATATATGGACTTCAAAGTATGGCTCTTGTTTGATTGTTGGTAGCCAGGAATGTCATGTACACATTGGTGTTTTAGACGTTCCTCTGTTTTATCACCACCAGATGCCTCAGATTGGATGTATTTTGCTAATTGAGTCTCCGATGTTTTTGTAACAGATGGCTACAAAATCCACAAGACGTCAACTGGAACAAGAGCTGCTGCTGCTTGAAGACACAGCACGTTTAGAGGAACTGCCCTCACATGGCCTTCTTATGCTGTAGCATAGGAACTGTGTAGTGCCAGCCAGTATTGTGCTGGCACACTCTTCTTTTTAGGTTACTAACACTAGCGGATTTTGAGAAATGTGGCCCCACACATGATTTGCAGATTGCTTTGCACGCATTAACCTTAAAAATGGTTGAAAATAAGAACAAAAAATGTCTAACAAAAACTAAGCACAATGATTAATTACCTCATAAATATATTATGAATAATGGTTGATACGTCACAGCGACACCATCGTATCATTCATATTTTTAAGAGTTGATACGTCTTAAAATCCATGTCCATATCACAGAAGCCATGTCCATCCTTCGTATTCAACTTGGTCCAAGTCTTAAAAATTATAACTGAAAATCAAAGTACAGCTCAATCTGGCTTCCAGATGATGTTGTTCACCATACGACGGTGAAACGCGAGTTATTCAACAAGAGGAAGGCAATCAATACAAGACGTTTTGAAATGCTATATATTAAAGCTTAATTTGTTTGCCAATGATAGGCAGAGATTAAAAATTAGACAGAACAGGGTCTCAGAAATGACCAGCAGGAAAACCGTCTAAAATTTACTCATAGATCCATGGGTGGACACTGCTCTCCCAGTGAACTGGCCCCTCAGGGAACCACAGCGCAATTTCCTTCCTGGCACTCTCCACTGAATCGCTTCCATGAATAACATTCCTAAAGCAACGCAGTTAAATCCATATCAGACACACAGCAAGCTTAATACAGAAATACCATAGGTGGGGGAATTCCTACATAGAGCCCTTTAGCAAATTCGTTCAACAGCAGATAAAAAAGGAAACTTTACCTTCCAATTTCAATAGCAAAATCTCCGCGGATGGTTCCAGGAGCAGAGTCTGCAGGGTTTGTGGCTCCAATAATCTTGCGGCCAGTGACAACAATATTCTTGCCCTCCCACACCATGGCAACAACGGGACCAGAGATAATGTACTCGACAAGGCCATTGAAGAATGGCTTTGCAGATAGATCCGCATAGTGCTTCTCAGCAAAAGAGCGTTCCACAGTAATTAGCTTCAAACCTAATACCAAATCATACAACAATCCAACGTGACAAACCATACTCCTAAAAAATAAACCCTTTTCTAAACAATAATTAACCGTTTAAACTTGGTCATAAGTTCATAACCAAATCAAAATCGATGCTTCACATGGTGAACAACCATTCCATAACATGTAATCCATATACAAAGACTCAATCGTAAATTTAATTGGGGTAAACTAAACAAATCTTTTTTAGTCATTCTCAATTCCATCTACCATGAACGTAGCACGACTAAAATCTAAAAGTAAAAAAAAAAATTATAGTTACCTTTAAGAGTAAAGCCCTTCTTCTCAAATCTGCTGATAATCTCACCAACCTGTAAAGCGCCCACATATATTCAATACATTTACCTTTGACTATTATAACCAAGCATCAGGTTATGAAATATTTCTTTTTCAAAAAAAAAAAAAAAGCAAATGTTTTCAACATAAACCATCATAATATAAGAAAATAGTGAAATAAAGCAACCACAGTTTAAATAACCAACAAATAACAGATAATAAAAATCGACAACCCAAGTGAAAGACCCATGATCATGTTCAACCCAAGCGATCGAACATACAAAACCCAACTAAGAATAAAAGACACTGTCAAAGTCTTGCTCGAAAGACCCATCAACTAACAAGAAAATTAAAGTCTAATCGAGATGAAGACTTCAAAAAAAGGAGAGTTAAAGAAACAAACCAGGTTTCTCTGGACCCCATCGGGCTTGATCATGATGAAGGTCTGCTCCATCCTAGTCGCTTGCCTGTTTTGGGTGTTTCACTGCAAGACAGTAAGAGAAAGATGACAAGAAAGCCAGAATGGGGGAGGTTTTATATGTCCCATGGACAGAGCCGGATCCTTAACCCTAGATAACCTAAGAATATTCGTCTCATATCACAAACTTTATTTCTTTTCCTTTTAGATGTTTGCTTTAAAATATATATATATATATATTATTTATTAAGAACTACATGACAAGAAAAATTTTTTATTTCAATATTTTTTTTTCTTTACAAATGAGCTCTAACTCATTAAAATTATATTTATAGTTGAAAGTCTCAATTCCAAAATTTAGTTAACGTTCCTTACCAAAAAAAAAAAAAAATCTTCTTATTTATGATTAAAACCTAAAAGATAGAAGTTGGATATAATTACAATGAATTAATTTTATTATTGAAATAATGTTAAATATTATGAAAAAAGTTTATTAATTTATTGTGGATAATTTTCTTAAGTAAAAAGTTATTTATCTCAATAAAAATAATATTTTTATGATAAATTAAAAGTTTTTTATAAATAAAATATATATATATATATATATTTTTAATTCCGTTAGTTAGTTGATGTAAGAAGAAAAATGGAGAGGAGAGGCTGGGGTTTAAATTTCTAGCTTCTGAAATTTTCATGATATTTGAAATTTGATTCTGAATAAAAACTTGAAATGGGCCATTTTGCAAACAGAACGTCAGATCTACCAAGAAATTGAGACTGAAAGAGAAATGGCATTGGGCCTTGAAATGGACATACATGGTAACAAAAACCCTTGGTTTTTAAAGGTAAGTTTCCCGTCCAACGAGAAGCCTGTTTTGGATTTCTCCTTTTGTGGGTTCTCGGACAAAATATTTGTTGCACTTGGTCCGAAATGTTAGATGACAAAAGCATCGTGTCTCTTTCGTCTTCCCACCCCCCCCCCCCACCTCCACCAAGAATGAAATACATACTAATTATTCTGAAAAAAAAAGGTTATTAAATAAATAGTTGCTGACAATAAATAATAAAATCACACTACAAACAACAAATACATAAAGAAAAAGCGAGAACCAACGGCTTAACTAAATCGCCCCTTTGTTGACGATGCACTTGCTTTGTTTGCTGTTTTCCCTTACCCAAATATATATATATATATATATATATATATAGAATAAATAATTTCCTGAAATTTGGGACAGCAAAGAAAATAAATTCAAAGAAAAATATAATCCTGGGCAACAAAGAAAATAGAATTTGCTTTTTTTTTTTTGTCACGTGTGTGGTACTGGTAGGACGTGGGAAACATTTTCTTTGATTTTTCTTAAGATTAGATTACAAAATAATAATAATAAAAGGCAATCATGATAGTATTTTACTCCTGATAGATTCCTGATATATATATATAAAAGTAACAGTTAACACCCTGACCCTGATTTGGTTGGACCCAGTTTTGTTGCTTTTTGGTCATTTATCGATGCATGGTTAAAATAATGGTTATTATGGGGATATGATTAATTTTTTTCCTTGTTCGGGCGGCAAAAAATATTATTAACTTAATTCCTACATTGGGATTTGCAATAACACTCTTTCTGGCAAATTAATGAACTTGAAAAGTGTTAAGGACATAGTAGAAAACGAGAGTTGGTGAAGGATTGTGAAGTCCTACTTGTAAGAATATACAAACATTCCCTTCAAAGATTTTGCGGAACAAACAAAAAGATAAATGGAACGGACAAAGGTTAGAGACAGAGTGGGATCCACCAAAGATCCCGATGCCTCACTCCATCATCATGAAATTTAGAAGAACTTTAGCAATTTGATTGAGATGCCATGATTATTGCATGGAAATCAGCACACAGACTGCCTTTGCCTTCCCCTCTCTTATTGCTTCAAATTGCAATTTTTTTTTTTTTTTTTTTTTTAAGATTATCGATTACCCTTTTGAACTTTCGATTTAGAAATGATGAAGATGTCGGATCCGTAGCTAGACTCCTCATTTTTCTGGTGGGTAGCACAAAAAAAAAATCTATTGGTATTAATAAATAAGTTTTATATGGAACCAACCCCGGTTAACCTATTAGGAGGGCAGAATTGAAATTTTATAAATTAAATGTTGCATAATCTAAAGTGGAATTTTCTGGGTGTATTTTATATTTCAAGTAAAGTCATGATCATAATAATAAGAATCTTTCTAACAACTCAAAATTCATTTGAAAGATTTTTTTCGTCTAACAAAAAAAAAAAAAAACTTCTTATGAGCCTACTGAGGAAATGTTCAGTGACTAACTCTAATGGACAAAGAAAGGAACGTATAGCTCTCTCATATGAGTAATTGCTTTGCATATTTATAAAATCTGTTTTTTTTTTTTAAACCCCATTTCTTAAGTTCTGTGTTGCATGCTGCTGCTTTCATTTTTGGAAGCAGCAACCCAATTGAGAAGCTCTGGGACAGTACCAGTGTATATTCTCTAATTAGCCAGTCTGATCGTCATAAAAAATTCCGCGTTGAGGGAAGAGGCTTTATGTGCCTACAGACTATGCATCATAATTATTAGACAGATGGACCCTAGTCCACTGTCGCACGTTCATATCCACTTCACGGTGGATCCCTGCACAGAAATTTGTGTTCCTTTATGAATGAAGTATCCCCTCAAAGGATATCTACTCAAATGTCGGTATCCCCCGACGTGCCCTGCTTAAAAAAGGGCATATTACAGGAAGTCTAACGAGAGGATTCTTGTTATTGTTGGGTGTTGAAAGAGAAAAGCGGAGTCTCCAGTTGTTGTTGTTGTTGTTGCTGGTGTTAAGGGGGAAGTTACAAGGGTCTTTTCAATGGAGGGAGCGAGAGAAAGGGAGACAGTGAATGAAGTAACAAGTGAGAGTGAGTCGGAAGAGGAGGTTATGATAGTCTTTATTGTCCCTTTTGCAGGTGAGGGTGGTCTCTGAGTGGACATATATATATATATATATAATGCATAAACAGATGATATATAGCCAGGTACACATGTCAATTATATTGGAAATTGATTTGAGAGGCTTTCTATCATGCATTTTTCTTTCTTTCTACTGCCATCGACATGTTGACATGGATGAAAGCTTTCATGTACCCCACCACTTATTGCCCCTTAGACTTCTTCCCCTTCCTCTCTCCTCGCATTTGATTGTATTTGTACGAAAATCAATACTCAAATTAGTAATAATCTCGTACTCAATACTCAAAATTATTTCATTTTCATACAGAAATTATTTTGTGCAACTTTAACTCCTGAGATTCAAGTCACAATAGAATCAACCAGATCTACCGTTATGGAAAGATGAAAAGACGTGAAATTGATATGCAGAAACAAACTCGAGAGATGGATGACTCATTGGGGTGAAAATAATTATAATTCAACTAAATAAAACAAATTTGTGATTATTTTTTATTTTATTAAAAATATTTTATTTTTCTTCCACAACATTACAAATAATTACCAAATAAATAATTATATTTATGAATAATAGATTTTACAATCATTGATTTCTTAATTATAACAATAAAACTTAACTGCAATTTCAAATAGATCCTTAAATATATAAAATTATGCCATCGTGGTGTGTGGATAGAAGATACCATTATTTCAATTTTCAGTGCATTTGCTAATGACATAAAAGGAAAAGCTAAAAAACAGGAAAAGGCAGCCGATGCAGGAGACTATTTCATTGGCTGTTTGTATTTATGGAGGAGCTGCTATTGTAATGTGTTGGAGTGCTGATATAAGAAAATCATGGTTTTTGGCTGACCAAAAGGGACAAGGGATACTTGGACAGAAATCGTTTCCCATCGTTTAGGCGACAAAATACGTATCTCATTTGCACTTCCTCTTAATCGTACTCATATTAATCATAATTCCTAACTAACATTGAATATTAAGATATAGTTTCAACTAACGCGCAACAAAATATGACTATAGTTGCAAATTTCTTCAGAAACCAGGCGTGTGTAGTGGGGGCGGAAATGTTGTTGGCCTTGAACCCCTTCTATGTCATTAACAGTAAACAGAAAAAAATTGTATAGACATGATCAATTGGGCAAGTTTACGATGTAAGTTTATGTAATTCATTATCGTGATCATATTTTCACGATTGAAATTAAAAGTGAGATCATAAATGTATGGTCATTTGCAATGTGAATCTGTATATGCAACTATATTCATAAATTTACCTCAGACTTTTGTCGGCACATGACCAAGAATTTTGTTTCGTGTTATATTTCAGCAGTTCAGCACTGTGCCTGACAGAGAGATATCAATGACTTGCAATCGACAACCCTAAGAAGATGATGAGAAGAATAATTTCCGGAGACATTTCGTTTGAAAATTTTCCTGTTGACCTACTACACCCCGTGAGACACGAACATAAAAAGTTCTCACGGCCTGACCGACTGCTTCAGCCAGCCGACCCTTTTCATCAAAGTAATCCAATACAAGCAAGGAGAAAGCGGAAAAGGAGACGCGCTTTCTAGGGTTAGAGGGAGGAATGGAAGGAGAAGAGAAGTTCCAAATTACGAGCTACAAGTTTCGTTCTCCACTCCACAGGCAATCCATGAGATGGGGTTTGTACAATTTGAAGAAAACCAAGTCTTGAGCTTCTTGGGCCCCTCGAACTCGCAATCTTCTCAGATATATCAGCATCTAAACTCCACAACCACCAGTACTCCGCCTTTGGGATTTCGCCATAATGACCAGGTGGTGATCTGCAGATTTCTTGAGAACCCTTGAAAAAGTGCACGTATACTAGAGAAGTTTTTGTGGTGTTACCATGAAATTAGCTTCTATATGTTCTTGTCAAATATTTGATGGGCGTGTCATATTCTTACTACATAGGTTGGGGCATTGGATCCTAAGGCTTCTGATGAAGAAAACTGCGCTGGTAATGCTAATGATGGAAACAATTCATGGTATCTTCCTTTCAACTTCTCCCTTTCTCGTTTTCTTAATCTGGAGTTCTTATGTTAAACCCCCTAGAGTTGAAAATAACAGCCTTCAAACAGTAGCAAAATTCAAGGAGATCTAGTCCCATGTATAGGTAGATATGAAGTAGTCTTCTGTTTGTGTACTATGTGTTTTTGTACTAACAGTCGTATAACGTTATCCTTGTCCCCCTCTCTCTCTTCTTTCCTTTCCCATCTCTCCCGATGGGGCCATTAATGGAAAGGAGCAAGGACTTTGCTCAGAAAAGTCCTGATGCGCATTGATACAGGGATGGAAATCCACCAGTCAATGCCCAGATCTATGGTTGTCTGCCTATAGAATATCTTACTCATGTTGATCACTTTTCTGTATATTATTGGAATCAGAAAATTTCTAAAAGATCTAAAATTGGGTAGGTGGAGGAGTTCATCTTCTGAGAAGAACAAGGTGAAAGTGAGAAGAAAACTCAGAGAACCAAGGTTCTGTTTTCAAACAAGGAGTGAAGTGGATGTCCTTGATGACGGCTATAAGTGGAGAAAATATGGCCAGAAAGTTGTCAAAAACAGCCTCCACCCAAGGTAATGTTCTTCAATCTTTTGCATCCTTATTTAAAGTCTTTTGCATCATATTTAAAGCACGGTTTTATAGATGAAACGATCATTCTTGTTGCACAATTTCTCTCAATTTAGCTTGGCTCATGCTCCATGCAAGACTTTCGAGTGGCCGTGACAGCTAGAGGCATGCAAATGTAAACTGATCTAGAGAATAATAATGATATTTAATATATCAAAATTCAGTGAAAACACGGAAGCAATGATGATTCTAACAACTTCCCTCAATATTCGAAAGCCATCAACAAAATATCTAGCTGAAGGGAATATTATTGGGACACCGCGTCAGCCATTCAGGCTGCTTTTAGCCATTGGTGGAAGCGTCAGAGGCAACAGTTAGACATTTACAAATAGAACATGGGATGGGAGGATAATTTATCACTTGCACACTTGTATACCAACTGTACTCGCCTTTTTGTTTCTTCTTCTTTGACCAGCGCTAGGTTTATAGACATTGTCTCGTAAGACGTTCACGTCTTCAACTAAGATGCAAAGGCCAAAATTTTTAATCTTGAACTTGATTGTGTTCGTTAAATGAATCTTTCCTCTTTAATTATTTCAATTTCATTATAAAATGACTTTGGGTGGAATTCTATTTTCTTAAAATTTTTCCTCATTAAAGATCATCGGGTTTACTTAAATCGTCGTCGTTATCCTCACTTACTATCCAACTGCCCTAATTGGAACATTCGTATGTGTCCAAACCAACGAGAACACTACTTGCTTAATTAGGTCTTTCATGTACCTTATTAACAGCTGCTAAGAACCATCAAATTGAGTTTTCTTCAGAAACAACAGTTTTGCAAAGGCATAAATTATAATACTATAGCTAAATATTAACAGGGGTTCAGAACATATGCAATTAATCTGCACTTTGCTATTTGCTCTAACCTTACAAATACAAAAGTTACCTAAAATTATCAGAAGAATAGTTGCCCACAGTTTGATGGCTGGGCCCAGACGTGTGTGACCTCCGAACAGCAGCCAACATTAAGACACTGCATCTGCACCTTTAGCCCTCTCATATAGCTTGCATTTGTTGCAAGCATGCTTTCCTGAGGTTCTGTCAATGGATGCTGTGTCCTAAATGTTCATATTCAGTTCAAACTTTCCGTCGGTTGGTACTAAAGCCATCGTGTGCATATATAAAATTATGAGCCACTTCACATGGCCACAGTAATGCAGTCATTCCTTATGTGAACTATCGATTGGTATCTGCAGTTTTCTATGAGCATAACAAAGAGTTATTTGTGTCATCTTTTTTCTGGGCTTTTGGCAGGAGTTATTATCGATGTACACATAGCAACTGCCGTGTGAAGAAGAGGATCGAACGGCTATCAGAAGATTGTCGAATGGTAATAACAACCTATGAAGGTAGACACAACCACTCTCCATGTGATGATTCGAATTCATCAGAAAATGAATGCCTTACAACTTTCTAATAGTCGAGTCCTAGAAGAAATGCATTGCATGTGTATTAACTTGTGACAGCATCTGTCTATTGTATCATTCTGGGCATTTCTATCTCTCACAGGTCAGCTAGAACAACTTGAAAGTGGTAGCTCTTATCTTATTTCATAATTTATATACATGTCCACAATTTTTCGTACATGTTCTAGTTTGAAACTTGTAATGTCAGTGATGCGCATGCTTTCGGTTATTGACCCAAAAAAAAAAAAAAAGTTTTGAATGTATAAATATTATCTAAAGTTTGTGTAACCCGAAATACATGAAAATTCATATTAGTATATGTATGGTGTCTCATTTACGAGTGACTCTTCTTATTTATGCAAATTTACTCTAATTTTTGACAAAGAAATTATTTTATTTTTATGATTCAAACCCACTTCTTGTAAGTAACATTAGAGTAATTTTACTATTACAATCAAACTTCCCCTTAAAAATATTGTGAGACGTCAAATATCGACAAAAGAAATATACTAGACTAGGTTCGAAATACCGAATAAAATTAGGCAACATGTGGTATGCAGTAAGTACCACAACTTTTATATTGCATTTC
Source organism: Ceriops zippeliana (assembly GCA_037897445.1). Lineage (NCBI taxonomy): Eukaryota > Viridiplantae > Streptophyta > Magnoliopsida > Malpighiales > Rhizophoraceae > Ceriops > Ceriops zippeliana. The sequence continues at coordinate 1,080,430 of JBAPLH010000130.1, read as the reverse complement.
TTTGAAATGTAATTACAAGAATATTATGTGGACATAGATTTTTTGACACAAAGTATTATCGTTTGTTTGTTAAAAAAAATAATTTGTTTGTAAAAAATATTTTTTCTGAGTAAAATTTTTTGTTGAAAAAATAAATTATGTTTTGTACACATAAAAGAAATTTGTGAATTTTTATAAATTCATCATAATTTAATATTTTCTTTCTATCTCTTTTAATGTGTTTCTCTCTATCTTTAGATCTCTTCCATTTCTTTCTTTCATCTCATTACTTTCTTCTTCTTTTTTTTTATTTTTTTGAGATTAGGTGAAAAACTTTTCTTAGATTCTTTTATTTTTAAAAAATACAAAATTAATATAATTTTATAAACAAGTAAAACAAGACCTCTCATTTTTATATGAAATAATTTTTTAAAAAAAATATATGTATTTAATTTTCAACATAGCTTACGAAAGACATTCTGATTCTAATAGCACAACGTACAAAGCCCTAACATACACACTTGCATTGTCTAGGATGTATGCAAAATATTGCAGTCCAAAGCTCCAAAATAACAGTTTCTTAGCTCTTTTTGTTTTTTGTTTTTTTTTTTTTCTTTTAACCCGCATTCATAAACTATAAACATCAACCTCTGAGTTTGACTCAAAGAACGTCAATGCTACATTTGAAGAGGATCTTTGGAACTCCATTGCCTTCTGAATAATCTCCTCTGTATTCTCAATATCCATCCACCAAGTGACTTTCATTTTCTCCAGTACACGTCCATTCTTTAGCAAAAACGTCATCAACTCCAGCTCATCGGCATCACCTTCAATGCCAATTAGCTCAGCTGTCTTGAGATGATGAATCAGACATGTGATAGGCTTATTTGGCACTTATCAAACACTTCAATGGAACTGTGAAATTGATGAAAGAAATTATAGTTCACCCTTTGCAGCAAAACGATCCAACAAAGGCTAAGAAATTCTAATTACATATATCACTACACTAATGTAACTTAAATTTTCCCACTTCATTTCGAGGATATCAAAGAAGCAATATCTATGTACCCAAAAAAACAAAAAAAACAAAAAAAGAGAGAGAGAAGAAAGAGGCAGCATCTATGTACTAAAATCTCAGGACTAATTATTAACTCTTACTGTAACTTTTATTGAAAGAACCTCTAGATTGGGAGAACACTCGAGCAACACGAAAATTGATTTCATATGGCAGAAGCCCATTGGTGTAGAAAACTTTAAAGAACCTCAAGTTGCAGAATGAACTAAAAGAAGAATCCACTATTGTGGGCACAATAAAAAGTGTTAGAATTTTAAGTATGAATTGAATAATTAAAAAATTTTAAGTCAAAAAGAAAAGAAAAAATAATAAATACGTAACTGAAAAAAAAATATAAATTTAATATATTAAATTAAAATGCGTTGTCAAATTTATCAGTTTATTATTTATTCAAATTTATTTTTGATTTGAGTTTTTACATTTTTTTAACAAGACATTGAATTTCAATTAATCATATCTGAGGCACTCAAAACACAGACATTTTAGATTTTAGTTCAATGAAAAATCTTATTTAATTTCATTACAAATTTACAACGATTTCAATATTCCGCTTACGAGGGAGGGGTGGGAAGAAGTACCCACTTAACAAAAAAGCAAGGACTAACACTTCCCAAGCCTCTAGTTGTTATGACAGAGTAAGAGTGAATGCAGAAGTGCTATGGGTATACCTTTCTCTCTCAGATGGCAACATAATCATTCAATAAACGTACGTGTGCGCGCCATGTGGATGTTTGTCCGCATGTGTGTGACAGAATGAGAGTGAATGCAGAAGTAGTATGGATAGATTATATGCTTAAATTTAGGAAAACAATGAACCTGGGTTGTGTTCTCGTTTGTCACGGAGATATATCTGCTTTATTGTTTCACGGGGCATATCCAATGGCGGATGCTAAATCATGCAACTGTCCACTAATTTTAAGGAACTCCACGGCCAAGAGTTATTGTTAATTTACTTAAATCATTTGTTGGGTATTGCCAAATAAGGCACATGAATACAAGGCCAATTGAACTCAACTTATTTGAGCGTTGTGATCTATTGGATCCGTAACTTTTTTAACAAATCTATTTTTATTTGTCATTGCAATCCGAACAAACAGAAAACATACCATGTGCTGCCATTTTGTCAATTTCCTGGCCCGCATCACTGAGATCTGAAAGCAAACAAGGTTTTAATGTAATGACAACTTCATGCAAGGAGAAAGACAACACAATTCCTCTAAGAAGCCCTCTGATGGTTCCCAAACGTTTACATTACTGGGTCCTTTCAAGATCTTGCACGTAATATAGCCCCAACCTTCCTCTTTTGTATGCTCCTCCCCATAGTACAAGCAAATGAATGCATACTTTAACAATGATAGGCCCTGCAGAAAAATTCGCTGGCCGATGGACCCAAATATGACTGAAAGACACAAGATTTGGACAAGCAAGCAACTTTAAGCTCGATGCTGCACAAAGCGCCGACACAAGACGTAATTCTCTATAATCGGCTTCTTCAGACTCGTCGAAGAAATTTCAAGAACTTTCGGGTCCCGGAAAATGGAATGCAATGCAATGCCACGTGGTCAAATCCTCTAGGAAGGGACAGCCTCTGATGAAGTCTCGAGCAACATTTTTTCATCATTTAGCTCAATTCTCCGAAGTTCAAGTAACTGAAGCCTAGCAAAACCAGAGGAACCGGGCAACTTCAGAATACGGCCCTTAAAATTCAATTTCAGTCCCTCCAACGATTCGCATCTCTCTAGGCTAGGAGGCAGATTGAATGCAGATTGTGAATTCGTGGCCAGTTCAGGCTCCCGTAAACGTCTTCGTACTACAAACCGAGTGATTGTCTTTGAAATTAACACGTGAAAGGCGAAATTTTTGGATGCCAACGTGACTATCTTGGGACAACAAAACCTAATTCACATGAGTTCTTGAACCTTTCATTCATGGCCAGAAGAGAAGAAAAGCTTGATTTCTGTGACCAAACGGTTTTGATATTGAAGTTAAAATAGGGAGTCGATGTCCACAAGTCAAACGGGTTTTCCCAATTCTTTGATGGATTTTTCGATCAAGTCAAATGTCATTTGTTTTGTTAGATAGCTTTTTGGCGCTCTCCCGTCAGAATATTTACACTTGGAGAAACAGGAAAATAACAGCTCCATACTATGCATTTTTTCTTCCGAGAATCAAAGCCCACCCGCTCCCCTCGACTCGACTAATCGGCCACAGGCCCAGCTGATAACCACGTACACATACATGCGTGTGTCCAGAACGAACTTGTACCTGAACCCGAATGAGTGCAATAAAGTAAACATCTTGATATCAGAAATGTTAGAAAAAAACATACATCTTGATGTATATTCGTATGATCCATGTATCCCAGGGATCCATGGATAAAAATGGAGGAAGAAATTGAGAAAATGGAACTGGAAAGAAGTATTAGTCCGAACCCGACAACTTTCGGCACAATAGTTACCATGTATTGTACGTTGAGATGGGACAATTAGCTAACCATGCTATTGTCACATCTCTTGTTCCAATAGGCAAAACATTGAAGGGGAATAGAAGCTGTGTGAGGAGTGGATGTCTCCAAAGACATCATATGTCTCTTCCATGAGAAGGTTGGCAACACCCCAATCTCGAATCTTGAAAATGATTGCATAGCATGTCCTTTCCATTGAGCCAGAAGCTCGCACTGTTCAACTCTCCAGCTCAGTTGCTGCATTTCAGCCCAAATGTTATCATACATGAGGTCCAGTAAGAACTCTATCGATCTGACGGTGAAGCACCCAGTCAACCCAAATGGGTTCTCCTAGATCATACGAAACTAAAAGCAGACAATGACAGATCGAATTCGTGTGGTAGTTTCCCACATCACCTTCACTTGCCTACACAGAATCCTTTCATTTGCCAAGACCAAAAATCCCAAGAACAAGGCTGAATTACGACAGATCAAAGAAACTAAATTCTACCGTCGTAGAATCTAAGGATACAGAGTTAACACTAAATAACTTCAACGTACACTCCTAACATGACAAAGTTACATTTGTCTAAAACACGTGCCAACTAAATAATCGAGCTGATCATCCACCTCTTCCTGAACCCCGAATCACTCTGATCAATAATCGCTAAAACAAGTCGCGTGCTAATTGCTAGCATTACTAGACATGAAAATTCATCCATTCAAATATGCCTTACCCAACAACAATAACAACAACGATAGCCCAAACCTAGGACGACTCTGGAGAGGCTAGGCTCTTGGGTTATTGTTGTTCTTCTTCTTCTCCTCCGAGAAGGCCTTGGCGAAGGCCTCAACAATCCGCTGTTGCGATTCGAGAATCATTTCGGTGCGTTTCATCTCCATCTCCATTCTCATGCTCTCGATCTCCCTGGACATCTCCATCTTCATCTGCTCCATCCTCACATACCCATCTCCCAAAACCTTTATAGCCGCCACCATCTCCTCCATCGGCTCCCTCTCTCTCTTCTTTCCACTCTCCTCGCCGCCTCCCCTGGCGATTTTACCACCAGAGCCGGACAGAGTCCCATAAATAGGCTTCGGATTCGAATTAGATTTCGAAGCCAAATTAGCCTTCAAAGCATACTTGTGATCAATTTTTGGATAAAAATTGGGTCCGGGCTGCGCTATGCTTACTTCGGTGGGTATTCTAATCCTAAAACCACCAAAACCGGCGGCGCCGGGACCACCACCACTCATACCGCTACCAGAATTCCCAACCCCATTCCGATACAGTCTATTGATACTCCTGGTGTTCATAGGAGCAGCTCCATTCTTGTAATTCTCAACATAGAAACCTTGATTGTCATCCTCATCGTCGTTCTCGTCGTCATTATCTTCACCTCCACCTCCGCCGTCGCTTTCCGAGTTATAGTCGGCCTTCGCCTGCGGGCCCTTCTCCATGGCGTCCATCCGTTTGAAGTGGACCCAAGAGGAGGTGAATCTAGACACGGGCATGGATCGGGCTCGCTGCATCTCGCTTCGGTATCGCTTGCGGAGCTTCTCCATCTTGTGGCGGCACTGCACGGCGGTCTTCGGGGGAGAAGCAGCCGGGCATCGGCGGCCCACAGCGTCGGCGACTTCTTGCCAGTGGTTGGCTTTAAGGTTTCCGCGGCGGAGGGTATACCATTTGTCCCGGTAGGCGTCGATCAGCGCAATGGTCTCGTCGTGGGACCAACACGGCGGTGGAAGGCGCCGAGGATTGGCGGGGGGTTGCGGGGCCCCGGAGACGGCGGGCAGTGGATTATGGAGGACCGAGTCCTGAGGAGGCGAGGGCGATCCAGCTCCCGGCGTGGTCATGGTTTGTGAAGATGAGGCGGCACTTCAATTTTTCAGGTCCAAAAAGATCGAGATTCAGATCTACGGTTGTGGAGAAAGGGAGTGGGGGGCTGATAGATAGAAGCGAAGGAGGATAAGAAAGAAAAGTGGGTGTGGCCGCGTGGCTATGGCTGTGGCTGTGGCTGCGGCTGCGGTGGTAGTGGGGGAAAATGGGGTTTGGTGGGCATATTGAATTATTCAAAGGGCAAAAGAGGAAGAGGGTGGGTGGCGTGTGGGAGGAGGGGTGGGGTGTGCGGCAGATTTTGAGATCCAAACGGATGAGGCCACCGCTAAGCCATGTGGGGGCGGGGGCCGTGCTAACTTGCGCCGCCATGTGCAATACGCACCCGACGCAACAACCCTCAGGATGCGAAAACAGGTCCACATTCTGACTTTTAGCCATGCGGAGGGCCACCCTTAATGGGTTTTGTGATGTTTTTGTATCCCACACCCGTTCCACCGCCCGGGGCTGCGCGGGGGGTGGGGGTCTGCTGTCACACGCACGCTTACTTGGAACCAGACGGCACGGATGCACCACAAACTCCGAATTTAAGCTACCGGGGGGGGGGGGGGGGGAAGTGATTAAAATAATAATAATAATAATAATAAAGAAAACTTTTTGCTTAAATTTGGGCAACGCACAGTCTCTCTCGCTTTCTCTCTCCTCCGAACAGCAGGCCCAGACTCCGCACAAGACACGCATCTATTTTTACGTTTCTTTAATCCCATAACTTATATATTATAATACATAATAAAAATGATAGGTTAAGAATATAAAATTTTATAATTGTTTAAATATAAATATAAATTAAATACTTAACTTGAAATATAATATTTATAATTTTTTATTATCGACTTAAATTTTTAAAATAAATATGAGGTGATGAACGTTTTATTTTACATGTACCAAGCGACTCAATTGGTGATAGAAAGGCTGATTTCCGTTAAGGATCCGCAGACTTAAATTTTATTGACTCATAAATCAATCTGATAATATCCTAATCACCAATATTAAGAAAAGAAAAGACAAAAAAGCCTTAAATAAAGCACGGGTTATATAGCGAGAGAGCTAATGTTTTTAAAAATTGTACAATCAATTCTAAATATAAAATAAATAGGTAGCGATGTGAGATTTAATAATAATTTAGTAACAATTATTTAATAAGCTAAGAATACTTTTTAGTATTGTCAACTTAAAAATATATAAAGTAGCTACTAGCACTTTAGTTTGATTTGATTAATCCTGGCTTTCAAGATTAAGAACATTAACCAACCTAAAAATTTGATTTTATAACGGTTCCGTTAAGCGGGTATAAAATTAAACTTATTTCACTATAATTTCGGTTCAATTAGATATAATTCAATTTTGATTAAAGTAAACTTATCCACAATTTTTTACGCCGTCGATCTTTGCTCCGGAAATGGGGCAACGGCGTCGTCTAATCCCACCCAGTGCAAAAGAGAGAGAAGAAAAAGAAAACGCAATTAATTGTTAATTGTTGGTCTTCAACCGCGAGTTCGCCTCTGCTATATATGGATAGTAATAGAAAATTTTGAAATAAAAAATTTAGAATGAGTGAATTAAATTATATATTTATTATTTTACATTATATTAATCATTTCTATGTTATAAAAATTCAAAATTTAAAATTTAAGTTTCTATTTTCAAGTCTACTTAATCATATATTCGTAACATCTTTTCCATCAATAGTTTCATAAAACCTCATAAAATATGCCAACCGTAACTTGAGTTGAAATTTAGAATTTGAATTCTAATCAACTCTTACATTCCCAATTCAACTGGATTAAAAATTAAAATTAAAATTAAAAATTAAATAAAATTAATTTAAAAAAAAACCACCTAAACCGCTGGCCCGATCCAAACACAGCCTTACAGCGGGCATCATTGTAAATTGATCACATGAAACTCGAAAGGCGGAGACCACTTGCGCGTTTGATGGCCAGACTGTAAAGAGGATGACCCCATCTGTACATTACTTACAAAATCCGACAAGTAAAGCCAAAAATGTTAAAAAAAAAAAAAAACCCCTTGTAAAAGCAAAAGAAAAGAAAAGAAAAAAAAGGTTAGGTGCACTGGTTAGCCAAAAGCCCTGGTTTAGGAGGAGATGGATCACAACAAGCATGACTGGAGGCCAGTCGCTACCACTATAGCTAACTACATTTAGAGTTTACAATTAAAGCTTGGACGGCAAGTTGTTGCTTCTGATTGGACGTCTCGTCCTCGTTGAAACCTGTGTGGACTCTCAATGATCTACCCAAATTCAGCGAAGATTCAGCTATGCCTCCTGGTGGAGAAGGCTGCAGCATCATCTCCCTCTGGAGATAGGAACAGTAGGCCTGGAAAGTGTCGGGAGTCACGTTTAAATGGAACCCCATTCCAAAGAGAAAATCCACTTCAAGGTAGTTCATCTCTATTGTGCTAATTCCTCCAACTTTTGCATAGAACGCATTGTTGTGATGCCTGGAAAATTGCAAAACACGAATTGAATCAATGTATAAACTCTGAGTGGTGAAATCCACCGACCATGCAATTATAAGTAACTCAAGTTAAAAATAAAAAATTATATAAACCCAATGAATTTAATGTATATCAAATTCATATACAAATATTATTTTATTAAATTCATTAATTATTTTTTAATTGTCATAATTAATAATAAAAATCATTAACATTCATCTCTTAAGAAAATTACTAACTACTCGGAAATGTGATTATCTCTACTGCTTGACTGGCTAGCCAAATTGCAAAACAGGGGTTTCACCTTCCTGGAACGGAAGAGGCATCAAAAACTATCAATTGGAAGGCAAATAAACCAAGAAATTCAAGATAAGAACCTGAAAGAACCCAACTTATCATCTGAAGTCCTTACTTTTAGGCTTTAATTTATTCATCTGAATTTTTCAAAATGCAAAAGAAAAAGAAAACACTGGAACCAAACCCAGATCGTGATAAACAGAGTCAAGCAATGGAATTTCAGTTCAATAGACCGGCAGAAGCATGTTTAATTAATGAACCAAAAGAAAATGATGATGGGAATAACAACAACTTACATGTCATCCATGAACTTGGCGGCAACCATGACGCTGGTTATAAGCAAGCGATGGACATTGAAAGAATTGATAGGCAAGGAGGGCTGCCTCTGAGCGAACCTATGGAGATAAACGTATGCAACAACGAAGCAACACGGGCTGCAATTGGCATAGTTGAAAATTCTCTCCAAGTAGCTGTGGATCGAGATGGAGGGTCTGGTCAGTCCATGGAAGACTGAGATTTGCTGAGCCTGGAATTGACGGCTGAGATCGTTTGACTCCGCCACTCTCTGCAGCAGGGATGAGAGGAAATTGATGAGTTTTGGCATCACATTTGGGCTCTCCATCTCTGCCATTGGCTGCCAGTTTTTGCTGCCAAAAATGTTTGCCTTCGCTTCAGCTTTCACCCCCCCCCACCCCCGTATATAACAGGCAACGGGCGGGTGGCGTACGTGGTTGTTAATGTGTCGGTATTTTGATGGGACAGCCCGTATCCTCCTCATTGCTCACTTTCTCATTAAAGGGTTGAATTCTACCAGATCAACATAGAATTAAACATGAGTTTACAAATACATAATTATAATAATTAGTTGCAAGTAATGTATTTTTTTTCTTTAACTACAAGTAAGAATTAGAATTATAAACGTGTGACTTTATGTTTGTGTCTGTGTTTGATTTTTAGACTTGTGGATCGATTTTTGACACTCAAAATAAAAAGCACTCGCTCTTGCCCCTCGTCTCAATGTAGATTGATTAGCGTCCTTTTCTTGAAAGTAAATTTGGGGTTCAGTGAGGATTTATTGTGGCAATGGTGATGGGCATGCCATGTCCATCATGTGATTACATGTGGGAAATTTCTGATTATAATCTTGTAGTTTATTTCTTTTTGCTTGGAACCAACGATATTTCCAGCTCTCCAATCTTCAAGCTCGGTCGAATTGTTTGTTTTATTCGGAGAGTTAAAAGCCAGCTCATCGAGAAGACTTGCATACTGGCACATCTGACTTAAAAAGTGAAACAGTGAAGCAACTGATGGTGGCATTTTCTTGGAACAGTGGATCATGTCACCCTTAAAAAACTATAATATTGTTTTTTGTCGAGGAGGGACAATGAGTAATTGTTATGCAGGTGCAATTATAGGCAAATTAAATTCGTTAATTCTAAAATCAATGAACTTTAATTTGATGGTACAGAGTCCGTTAATCCATTTAGTCAATTACATAAGATGAGAGAATGGCTGTACCTAATAAGTTTCCTGGGAATGCACAGAAAGCTTAAGATACAAACACAAATTGTCCTCAGAATAACTGTTACAGATTGGGATAAATACAAAATAAGTTTAAAATGAAAAAGGAAAGAAGAGGTAACTTCATGGCAACTTGCCATCCTGCTTGGTGCTCCCATAAGTTTTGGTTGGCCTAAGTTCAAACAAACACCTGCAGAGGTGTACAGTAGAACAATATCTTCGCTTCTGTCTTTTTTCCAGGATTTTTTTCCCCCTTCTAAACACATGTAGAACACCACCGCATAATAATATTTATTGTGACACATGATAAACATAAAAAAATTAAAAAAAATTCAAATATATATATATACAATCTAAGGGAACTAAAACACCCTCTTTGTCATTCCATAAATCTTAATTAATTAGGCTAACAAATTAATTTAATTACATGGGTAAGTAGCTGGAAGAAAGTAAAGAAGCCAATGCCAAGCTGGAAGCATGTTTGTCTTTTGCCTTGGAGTGAAACATGAGCAAGGCACGTCTCGTGAGACAGACGACTTCGCTCAATGACCTGTGCATTCGGATCAGAAACTCTGTAAAGTTGTCATCTTTCGCGCATCTAACCTTATGCATGTGCTCTCCACGTGATGCAGACGGTGTTGCCGACTCATCTTTATAATCGATATTTGTAACATTTATTTTTTAATATAATAAATTTATTATTTTAAATTATGCAATTTTTGTTTTAATTAAATCTTATTTAATTTTTTATTTATATATATATAATATTAATTTAAATTAATTTATTTTTAAATAAATTTAAAATTAGTTGTAATGAATAAATATTATTCAATTCTTACATTGTTAAAAAATATAAAATCTTAAATCATATAGACGTAAAAATTGTACATTGAAATAAATTATTTTTTTAAAGAATAATGATCAAGTGATATATTATTTAAAAATACAATTAATATTATCTAAGTAATATAATAATTTAACCTTTGTAATTAATTAATTAAATTTAAATTTTAAAAATAATTCGACTGCTTAATTTTATTGAGATAAAACTCAGATACTTCAAAATTTTGAAGATGATTTCAGTACAAATAACTCTTGGCACCCATCTGTCGCCAATTGCAGCCCGTGTACCTTGTTTTACGTTTGTTAATCCCGCTTTTGTCACCGACGATTTGCACAACACTGACGGCCAGATAGGCATGAAGAACGGATGCAGGGGGCTGTCCAGATTGTCTTTATTCTTCATTTGTTCTTTCGATTAAAAATTAAAAAGATCATTATTACGTAATAACATATAAAAAAATAATACGATAATTTTTTATATTTAATTTTATTTATTGATGTAATTAATTTATATTTTGTATTACCATCAAAAGGGTTATTTTCATTTCATCTGCATCAGCAAGAGAGTCACGGGGACAAATTCTGAAGCAAATAAAACATGTCAGATCTGCCAAACCCCAACCCTTGAACGAGTGATTGGGCTGATGAGATTTGCCAAATCATTGAGGGAAGTGACAAAAAATGACCGAGCCAGTTAACGGGTGTGGGGGCCTGATGATGGTAACAAGAGGGATTAACGGCCGAAGATGCTCTAAGCCTTGTCCAAATCGTACCCTCTTTAACGTACCAACCCACAAAAGATGATCTGGGATTGTAGAGCTTCTTTGCCTCTTCGATCAATGTCGCCTATCCAACAAGAGAAGGGATGAGATAGCACGGAATGAATTGTTGGGTTTTCTTGTTTTGAGCAAATTCTGCTCAAGAGCTTCAAAGCGTCTCTCTGTTTAATCAGCCTCAACAAAAAATGAAGTAACTGTATCAGCTTTCAAATTTTAAATTATTGATATTTTATTAGAAAAATTAATCGAAATAAATAATTCATTTATTTTCGACTGAGGTTGGGTTGAGCAACTGCTCCATCGAACCAAAGACCAAAGATTGACAGTCGTTCTTCAATTAGAACATTTTGTTTGCAATTCAGAAAGTCCAGGGAAATTCTGGTTATAAGGAAAACAATTTAAAAATTTGGATTCGGCCGGACCCAAAAAATACGAGGTAGAGGATCCTTCCAATTGCAGGAATTGAACACGACGTGAATCGAACACGCAACCTTCTGATCTGGAGTCAGACGCGCTACCATTGCGCCACGGATCCTCATAGGATGAGTGGAAAAATGAAAGGTATTATTGATTAAATTTAACTTGTTTCCACTAATATCAACCTCGAGTTCCAATTAAAATCTTCAAGTAAATTTTTTTTATATTACATGTTTTAAAGAGGAATAAATAAAAAAATATTGTTAAACTTGTATAATTTTTTAATATATGGTCATGATATTTTTTTCTTTATTAAATGAGTAATATATTTATATTTATTTTAAGATTTAAAGTATATTTCAGTGTAATTTTTTTAACAAATTGATTAAATTTCATTGAAAAAAATAAAATTAAATTAAATAGAATAAAAAAATAAATGCATAAAACTTATTTGATAAACAAAAAAAAAGTAATACGTTTAAACATTTATAAAAGTTTAAAATTAATATTTATACAAAAACATAACTACTTCTCAAATATAAAAATATTATAATCAATAATTCTCACAAAAATATGTAAAATTTATCTATAACTTATTTTAAATATTTTGTCACTTAAAAAAATTGAATCACAGTAAAAAACTTAATTTTTTATTAAAATCAACAACTAATAAGATATAATATTTACAATTTAATTAGAATTAATTTCAACTCAATTGACTTGAATTGTGCTCTTAAGATGATTCTAAATAAATTCTAACTAAATCAATGAATTTGCATCCAATAATATTATCAAAAATTTCAAATTCAAGTTTTAATTAAAATCAGTTAAATTTTGACAAAAGAAAATTCTAATTAATTGAACGGCAATTCCCCTGAGGTACCGAAGGGGCCTTAAAAAGGCATATTTACTATCGACACCCGCAAAGCTCCAGTGGATTCCAGTTTGAAAAGCTAATGGGGCATCCCTTGCATAAACGCAATGAAGCCAACAAATTGCCACTTTCTTACCTAAAATGTTCCCCCCCCCCCCCAAAAAGGGCAAAATAACAACAAAGCTAATATTTAATATATTATTCTCTTAAATATGCCTCATGAATACATAGAAAAATTGTAAAAAAGAAGAAAAAAATGATTATTTACTTGTTGCAAGATCAATCCCACCACAAGCACTATTTTAACATGCATGCAATTGTTATAGAGAAGGAAAACAAAGGAAGTCGCCCTCATACCAATAAACCAACTTTAGGTACCTAACGAACAAATGAGGGTACTGGATGGCAAAGACCCTATTGAGTAGCATTGTTTGAGCATTGTTTGCCTCCTCCATACAGAGCTCACCATAGAAGATTATATTCTTATTCCCTGAACAGAATTGCTTGAGCTTCATACAGAGCTCACCATAGAAGATTATAATCTTATTCCCTGACCAGAATTGCTTGAGCATTGTTTGCCTCCTTCATACAAAACTCACCACGGCATGGTATATTATTTTTCCTCGCAACTATGTTATGTTGAAGGTTCTGCCTTGTGGTGCTCAAGATTGCGAAGGACAATTCTCGCAAATATTTTAGCTTCAAGTGGGGCAGTTGCAGCCGCAGCCGCAGAACGCAAAACACGTGCGGCTCCAGAACTCTGCATAAGACTTGCATGGTGCATAGCATGCCGACCACCAGGAATGGTGAACTGTAATTGGAAAGTGATTTTAGCCATAAAGAATTGTGGTAATCAGATAGTAACGTCAAGAGTGCGTAGCATCATGATATCATTACCTGGAGAAGGGCAAATGCAGCGCATGATTTAAGTACAGACGAAGGATTACGTAGCATGGCAACAAATCTTCCAATTTCAGCTCCACTGTGGAGCCAAAACAAAAAAAATTAGAGGGATAAATTTACTCCCCTCAAATATATTGCAACAATGACAGAAGGAAATCATGCAATAAGATTTACAAATATAGTTAAGCTGAGTTCCAACAACAATGAATTCATTGAGAAAACAAACCACGGAATGACCATGGATAAGATGGTAGGTGCAATAATCAACTCCGTTTTGTAAATCAGAAGAGCATTAAACTGGAATACGCAAGAACATGTGAGCAAGTGTATTTGTGCACGTGTGAGGGAGAGAGAGGGAGGATGGGGAAGGAAGACAGTGAAACCTGCATCTCAGGTGTCCTGCTTCTTGAATTCGAGCCCGTTCTGTCACTTGTACCAATGCTGCAGGAGTCGATGATGCTGCTGCAACAGCAAATGCTGGAGGATCAGAAAATTGAAGGACAAAAGCCTCAATGTTCTTCAAAGCCATCCTCCTAGCCCAATCCACATTCACACTCTTTGAAGAACTTTCTGGTGGAGTTCCTATCAACGTGAAGTCCTCCACTCTGCATAAAACAAAATTAGGTATATGATTTCAACTAGTAACCTTTGATTGTTGGAGAATTGAGTAGGAAATTAATGAGTGTCTTTTGTGATGTTCCTAAACAGACATGTGATGATGGCATAAACAAATAACAAATGTTTTTTGCCCCAGGAATACAAAAAAATGTACCCCATTTTTGGGGAAGAGAAGGATAGGCAATAAGAGAATAAACTTCATGTCCATTTGCTAACCTCATGCATTGACAATTTAATTTGGAAGTATCAACCAATGATTTTACTTTGACAAGATGGTTCCCCCAACTAGAATATTTGGTAGGAACAAGCAGATTCTAAGAAAAGAAAGGATTAAATCTGTAACAATACCTCCCATCAAATATGTATGCCAATGCCAGTGCAGCCATAAAGCGTGCCATCTTGGATACTGAAGAAGAACATAGATGAACAAGTGCAGGAACTCCCCCTTCTTCCACTATACGAAGAGCATTACCTGGGTTAAAAGCAAGGTTCCAAAGTGCTCCTGCAGCGGTTTCATGAACATCCTGAAAGTAATACTATGCATTAAACTTGACAGCTAGAGTCAGGTTCCTTTAGGCCAGAAAACATGGGGAAAATTTTCAGTTTCAAGCAATTATACATTTGCAAAATGATAGATCTACAATTTAAAAGTAGATAGAAGTTGTGGTGAGAAAAATTCCTTGTCTTTTATGCAGGGACAAATGCCTCAATCTACAAGTTAGCATATCCAAGAAATAATAGCACAATGACTTTTCACTCTCAAGGCCATGCTTCACATTGAGAGGCTGGCCGCTAAGAGATTGAATACTAACCTCAGCCTCAGAGCGTGCTAGAACAATCAAAGGTGCAACACCTCCTTCTCGTCCAATCGCAATGCTAACATATAGTGACAAATACAAATTGGATTAACATATATAGCCAAAGAGAAAGACCAGGTCATCTCTTTTTTCTGAAGAATGGGAAATGTTTAATTGCATACATGAGCATAGTCCAAAAACAAACAGGATGATAAAACTGAAAGGATAAAAAGCATTCTTACAAAAAGAAATGCAAAGTACAAAGGAAATTCAATTACGTTATGTAAGCACAAGTGTGTCCTTTCCCTAATATAGAGTGTCAGATGTGAACTAAATAATGCCAGTGAACAGCAAATAATTTAGAAAAATGATGTATGTTTTTTATTTTTTTTCACTGTTTTCTGCAACCAACATCTCATCCTTAAAATAATCATCAGTCATCACATGGTGATTCCAAGAAAAATTTCACCAAATCATATGCAACATGTCATGGAGCTACAGTGGCCAATTGTCTCTACCTCTGACTACAGAGAGGACTCACAGTTTGAATAACCAAACATGGTGAGGGGCCTGCCTAACTGTTAGGCTGAAGTAGAGACAGTACTATAAGTCTGTAGGAATATGCATTTTGATGATATGCACGACCACAACATCAAAGACAATTTCCAGCCACAGCAAAGTCTTTCTTAGAAAATTAAATGAGCCATAATAAATTTAAAGATGAACTAGTACAGATACCTATTGGCTTCAGACACAGACAAACCCCAAAGAGCACCAGCGGCCCTCTCCTGAAGACCTGGGGAGGCATTTGCACATGATTGTGCAAGAGCAACCTGAATAACACAAACTATTCAAAACTTCCACATGGAATAGACAGAAATAATGGCATAGCCATTAGCCTTACTGAAAGCACTGCAAATTAGTGCTTCCATCCGCTACTAAAAGAAGGATTGGGCATGCAATCAAAATTCTCTTACAACACGTGACCCAAGAAAGACTTAGCATACAAAACCATGACTTAACAGGTATGACCATTGAATTGGATATAACAGAAATTTATCATGAAAATAATGAGCCTCAGATAAATCAGCTGAGATATAGATGTTGTGTTTCCACTATTCTCAGAGAACACATTGTACTCCATTAGCATCTGCAAGAACATACCATGACACATTCCCACAGGGTATTCATATTGGATGAAATTGCAAGAAAAGCAACTGAGACCTCAGACCAGATACATTCATTATTAGCAAGTAAAATTTTCTTACCAAAGCCTCAACACCACCAGCTGCTGCTATTGCTTCACGATTCCTGTCATCAAATGACAAGTTCCATAATGCACCAGCAGCTTCCTGCCTGTTTAATGCACAATTAACTGACAAATATCAGATTAAACCCCTTGATCAATAATCTTATTTTATTGGAATTTATAAAATCTATGTGACCATAATTATCTTAAACCATTCAGCTTTCTAACGTTGTCACTACAAAAAAGCAAGTCAAAATTGATTCTATGCATTAAATCAAGTTTAGAGGAGAAGGCTACAACAGTAGCATTCCACAGAAGCCAGGCATAATTTTCAAATAAATTTCAGACAAATCTGGTTTTTCAACAATCAAGTTAGCATGATTTTCTGGGATCTTGAAAACTGATGTAAAATGGCAACTTCAATGAGTACCTGACTCCTTCCTGGAGTGAACGCGTAAGCTGCACAAGGGCTTCAAGAGCCCCTGCCTCTTGTCCAACAGCAGAGTTATTAGTATTGCTATCTCCATGAGCAGCCAAGTTAGCTAAAGCACGAGCAGCCTGACAAAAAAACATTAATTGATTTGCAGAAGATAAGTAATACATACAGAGAGAAGTGGAGCAAGAGCACAGATCCAGCAACATTGCCATAAGGCACAAATCAATGCAAATTATTTATTGAAGACTACTTGAAATGCAACAGATAGAATCAATGCAAATGACGAGAACAGTTGCCTAGTTCACAATATGCAACATAAATGGACTAAGCATAGATTTAGAACACAGAATCAAATAAATATTAAAGAGCAAAGTGGCAAGCAGATCAGTGGTAGAACTCACAGAGCTTCAAATTCCTTTATCAAAAGTCAACTATAGCCATACAGAATGTAGATTGAATTTATGGTACGTTGTGATAAAAATATGAAGTTTCAGTGCTGATCAGGATTCTCATGCACAAAGCAAATTGGTGAGACAATCTTAATAATGGCAGCTATAAAGTGGCCATGGACTAAACGCTTGAGGAGGCATTGTCAAAGCCAAACAATCACCAGTAGTTTGATATGGAGGCCGTTCAAACTATCAACAGAACTATTATTTTCTATAAATGGCAAAAGCAATTGCAAATTCTTGGTGACAGAAAAATATGGAAAGCACATACCTGTTCTTGCACTCCTTCAAATTTGCAGTTACGAGCAAGCATCACCAAAGCATGTACACCACCTGCACGAGCAACCTCCATGCTACACTTATCATCAGCAGCCAAATTTGCCAAAGCACCAGCTGCACGTTCCTGAACAACATGTCCGATTTTGAATTATCATATAAGGCTGGATAATATGCTAGAAAAAGCAATGTACAAAGACAAAGTAGTTATGTGGCAAAAGGGTAGCATAAATTGCTAAGACCCAACCAGAACTCCATCACCCCCTGATGACCATTTGAATATAAGATCAACCAAAGCTTTTACTCCACCAGCTTCAGCAATGGCACCCTGTCATTGATTTTCAAATTACCAACATTAGAAGTTTAGAGCATGTGTCTTGTGATGATCAACACAACAGATCCAAATATTCAACCTTGTGCTCTTCTCCAACAGAAAGATTCCAAAGTCCTCCTGCAGCCTCTTCAGCAACCAGCCTGTTCATAGACCTTGCTAACCCAGCAAGGATATTGATTCCTCCTTCTTCTGCAACAGCTTTTGCAACATTTGCATTCACAGAGAGATTTGCAATAGCCTGCATAATTTTTGAATCAAAATACTTAATCCAACTGCATTTTTACATATGAGAGATTCAGAAAAATGATTGACAGGCAAGTAATCTTGACAAAAACTAGACAAAAACCTGGACCATGATATAATATATATCTAATTAGACAATTTAACACAGAAGAATTGCTGTAAAAACCATTCCTTTGCATAGCGAGAGAAAAGAAAGCCACCTTAGCAGCCTCTGACTGAAGACCTTCTCGCCAGGAATTTGCAAGGTCTAGAAGAAGACGTATCCCACCATCTCGCATAACCGCCTCAGCCCTTCCACGATCTATGCTGGCATTCTCATCATCAATGACCACAAAAGTTGCAAGTCCTGTGGCTGCCCTTTCTTGAACTTCCTCCTGAGAGCTTTGCATCAGACTAAGCAATATTGCCGCACCTTGTTTCAGCCAGAAACTATCTAACCCTTGTGGATTGCTTTCTGCAGTACGCAAAAGTGTATGGGATAGGTTCCATTCAAGCCAAGTCATAATATCATCTAGGTTTTTATCCTTCAGTTCTGAACTCCTCCATTCTAACAACACATTTTTCCCTTTCTCTGTTGCACTGGCAAATAATGAAGCTAGGACTTCAAAAATGTCGGTGAAAAGGGCAATAAGCAATTTGCCTTTTTGTCTATTTGCACTAAAGGTGGTGTCTTCTTCAAGAACATTACAGTTCAGTGCACACAATACCTTCAGGCTGGGAGTTGATGATAGCAATCTAGAAACAGCAGTTGGGCCAACATCAGTTCTTGAAACATCCAAGCAAGTGAGTTTAGGCAGCTTATGCCAAAGATGTGAGACAACACCCCATTTCATATTTGATGTCCCTGCAACTGAAATATAACGAACAGATAGAATATTTCCCACTGCCACTTCATCAACTTTTAGACAGTCCAAGAAACCAATATCAATCAAATTGGGACAACGCTTGGCCAAAGCATTGATGGCATCAGCAGAAACATCCCTAATCCCAGACAGCCAAAGTTTCTTTAGTTTAGGACAGCACAAAGCTATTGCTTTTATTGCATCACTGCTGATCCTTTCACAAAAATCTGGCCCAAGTTGGAGACTTTCAAGGGCCTCGTGACGTGCCACAATCACAGAAAGAGTTGCATCCGTTAGTTTTCTACAGTAATCACCACTTATTTCTTGCAAATTTCTGGCTTGGAGATGTATTATTGCATCTGCAGACTCTGCTCCACGGAACCTGAGCTTCCGAAGATTAACACATCTACAAGCAAGTGAAGCTGCCATTGTGGCATCAAATTTGTGAGCTCGAAGATCCAGTGAACTCCACAGACATGCAGAAGTTCCTAGACCCCTCCATGTCCTACATGTGGATGACAAGCTCGCACGGTCACGATAATTCAAACAGGAAAACAGCTGAATTACTGTGTCATCTGGCAAGCTAGTCCAATCAACGCCCTCAACTCCCTCAGGACCCAAAACCTCACCTTCAATTTCAGGGTAGCTAGGCAAAACCACCTTCTCCTTGCCTTTTGCCACCTTCCGCCGCACTCTACGACTCATATCTCAATCAAATCACAAAAGACCAAGTATCCCCAATAACTTTTGACCACAAACACCAATATCCTATAACCAGTGAAGAGCCACAATAAAACCCATTGACAGATGCCCTCAAAAAGTTGAAAGCCAAAGCAGCTGCAAACAGACCAATGAAACTATAATCTTGCAACCAAACAACCCCAATCCTTGGACAAGCAATCAAAATTGGGTATACAGATCAAACGAGATTAATGAGATTTGTAGCAGTGCAATAACCTACGACCAATAAACTCTCCTGACAAATATATTGCAGATGAGAGAATCAATGCTTTTCACAAACCTTTTAAGCACCCGCCTTGCGTTTAAACCCTGAAATCCCAAAGCCCTGTGGATGAAGTCATTGCCCCCATTGAAGAAACCCCCCAACCCTCAATGAAGTTCCAGACTTTCAATAGATTACAAGTACAAAGATGGGCTGCAGCCAGATATATAATTATATATCTTTATATACTCCCCTCTCCCCTAATTTTCTTTGCTTTTGTTGTTAGGCAGCAAAGGAGAGAGGGCGAGATCACCCCAATGCCAGATGCACAACAATACAAGGAACAGAGAATTTAATTAAATTGCTGCATTAATGATAGGTTGCACAAATATGGAATATTTTTTTTACAGGAATTAAATTGCGGCAGTAAAGATCTGTTTTACAGACAATTAGATATTTAATTTTTGTAGATTTCAAATATAGCCACAATCCAAAGAGTTACGATTTCTCTTTTTTATACATAACACGGTAAAAAACTTGTAAAAAATAGGCATTCTGTCAACTCATAAATTATTTTATTTTTTATTGATAATATATATATATATATATACTCTCGTTGTATTGTCATTAAATTTTTTCTTATTTTTATTGATGTCCAACACTCGCTATCTTACAAACTAAAGTTTCATACAAAAAAAAAAAAAAAACAGAGAGAGATGTTTATTCAAGTAAGCATACTGCAAATTGAATATATGTATTTTTTTTTTCTGTTCAAGATTGCATATTTTTTTATCAAAAATAAGAGGGGTGAAAGAGAAAAAAAAATAAAAAGCTCTGAAATATTTAGGTAACTAAGGTTAGACTAGCCCGTTACACTCGTTTTGAATGTCTGTTGAAAAATAATAACACAAGTTTGGTTGAATACAGACCAAAAGAAATTCGACCTCTACCTTATACGTTTTGGTTCTTGAAAATTATGTTTAATTAGTCTCTGAGGGAAGAATTTCATATGTAGCAGACGTTTTATGTTGATTTATTATAAAAATTTTAATATCATAATAATGGTAACTGCAGAAATGTTTTAGATAGTTTAACCATTTAGACATGTTGCTCAATTAAACTTGAAACTCATGTCCCTAATATGAAGAGTATATCAAGTTTTTTTTCTTTTCTTTTCTTTTCTTTTCGTTTTTAGTCACTTTGAATAATAGAGTATATATACTACCTATAACATAGAAATACCTCAAAAAATTTAAATGACGTTATATTTTGAATAAATGGTACATATTAAAATATTTATCATGCATAAATAACATATTCAATTCATCCCTTTTGCAATTTCATAATAACTTAAAGCTAACTGTAAATCTCTTCCAACAAGAATAACCCTAGAATTTGCAAAGATGAATAATCTCAAGAATAACATATTAAGAGATCACGTACATGAAATATGCATGTTCAGTTTACTGTTACAGAGTTCATTTGTGCAGTGCTGGCCTCTGACTTTTGAATTATCCTGACGCTTATGTGTACACCGTAGATATGCCGCACAATCCAGTGACAGTCCTTACGCTGACTAATCACAAGTCAGTGTGAAGTAGAAATCTAAAACAAAAGAATACGGCCAAGCACATCGCACTCCCATCAAGGCAAACGAGGAAATGCAGGAAGTGTTGCAGGATTCACCCAAAAGAGCAAAAGAGGCATTGAGGCCATGGAATACCGACCGACCTTGATTTTTAGATTAGGGTTCGAGCGAGCACATGCACGTCGAAATTCAAAAGACAGTGAAGTATGTTTGAGCAGAGCGAAGCCATTGAATTGGTGCATTCTTTTCGTTGGATTTGCAATTCGGCTGTTTGATTCGAGCTTGTCACATCGTTTTCGTCAATCTCATGGTCCTTCTCTAACCATGGTACGGTGATGGTGTTACTGGTTATGGGAGTCTTCATATTGGGAATGCATAGATTTCTCCCAGTATTGTTATTATCGACATTGTTGGTAGATAAGCAAAAAAAACAAAAAAAAACAAAAACAAAAACAAAACAGAGACTTAAAGTACGAGTATTCTGTAGGTATAATGGCCATTTAAGGTATTAACATATTTTAAATATTAATATATTAAATGACAATTTAAAACAGTAGTTTTTGATATCTTATAAATATATGTAACAATATTCCCACGAAAATCAAGGATTTTTCTACTAATTTTTTTAATATTCACGGGCCCATTTTTACCCCCAAAAAAAATTAAAGAGAGGTTTTCTCTTCGTAATATATATTATTAAATTATGTTGGTCTGGTGATGGTAATTGGTAGCCTCTGAAATGTCTAAATTGACTGGTCTGATGTTCTTCTATAAGAAGATTTTGATACAACGTGGTCATGCATCAATAACTATTATATTATATATATATATATATATATAACAATAAATTAGAAAATTTTAAAATAAATATTTAAATGTTATATTATTATGAGTATTAGTTATATATTTTAAAATTTTTCATACATTATTAAATAAAAAATTAAAATTATAAATACATACTTAGGGATTTTGGAAAAATTAGGAGAAGGGAAAAGAGAGGGCTTGAGTCGAGAGAGCTGGGGGGGGAAAGAAAGGAAGAATCTACGTTGAATGTCATGCGTATACTCAATAGATGTACACGAATGAAGTTTGACAAAAAAAATTTAGATACACGTATTTTTATAAATTCGTGACTTTAATTGAAAAAAAATTAAAGTTCAATGACTCAAATTTACAAAATTTATAAAGTTGGTGACCAAGTACCAATTCATCTCATAAGATTTTTGCTGCTTAGGGATCATCATTGAATATCATATGTTTTGTTCTTTGACTATTGGCCATTTGGGAATCCAATTTTTTGCTTTGTCGTCTTCTTCTTCTTCTTCCAAATTGACATGAGTTAGTTCTGATGGGGCACGGCTTACTCCCAAGTGACTTTGACTCAGAATGCAACCTGTGAGGGTGAAGAAATATAATCGGAGACATTTACAGCTAATGATGGAATTGCTAATGTCTCCGTCGTATCAACTCCAATTTAATCCTATCAACGACAACACAACACATATACCCCACTCCTTTCTTTTAATCAATTAAGAAATTTATCATAAGTTATATATACTAAACGTATATATATATATAACCAATTTCATAATTTTTATCATACCGATTTCAAAAATAAGTTGGTGTTAAGTTAATATAACGCTCTTCCTTTTAAAAATAAATAAAAAAATTCTACATTTTCTTTCGTCTAAGCCCAACAGCTTTGAAGCTTGACATCAAACTGGTCTGGACCTAACCTCAAGCCTGAGCTCACACGGTGTCTAGCTGGGTTATCCGCTTAGGTCCTTGCCCGAAAGGTGTTGTTTTAGGGGCAGTAAGGTTGTTAAAAGTGGGTGTTCAGACTCTTTGTTTATGGGCCGAAGGTCAATGGACTGTAGCCACTAGAAGCTGGAAATCAACATGCATGCAGCTTAAATTGGTTATAATAATATTAAGCTGAGGCCGAAGCAAATTGTTGTCGAGCCAGGATGCGCGTCACCAAGAGGCATGGACCGTAGAGACCTGTCACGTGTGCATGGTTACCATCAAGACAGAATTTCTGCGTTGTTGCAAGCATGTCGCCTTGGAACGGAATGTTCTATGCAAAGAATGTGAGAGGGAACATAAAAAATAAATTAAAAAAATTAGACTGAGTATATGGGTAGAGTTATATAATTCGTATACTAATTTTTTAATTATTCTTTTATATATAAAAAAGTTGTATAACTATTAAATAAAAGACAAAATTATAATTTAATAATGTAAAATTGGCGTCGGGCCAGAATTAGGGTGACTAATACAAATATCAACCTTAATTTTATCTCTAATTAAAAATCTAAGAATCAGGATAAAAATTTTCCATCTTCAGTCAATTTTCTTTAATCTGCCCTTGTGTAAGACAGAATGAGGCTTCACGAAAGCAGAGATCATTGTCATCTCTATTCTCATTGAGTATCAAATTCCAACTTTATTTTCTTATGTTAACATTGTTGTCATTGTTCTAAAGATGAAGCACATGTGTCTCTATAATTTTTTGGAAACTATTGTTGCATTATTATTATTATTATTATTATTATTTGCAGAAAATTTGTCCAAATTACCATCAATGAGAACAATTTCATATAGAAGTGTGAGTACAATATTAGTTTCTATTTTGAACCGTGAAATAGTCAGTTATTGAATACTTAGTCGTGTGAGCAGAGAGATGATTTATTTTGGGGGAAAATCTCAAGTCAGTTATCAATTTTATTTATGATTTTGCACTAGAAAAGTTTGAGAACATGAATTATAATATTTACGAGTTTCTTTATGTATTAATTTGAAATTTTAAGTAATTATATAGTTCCAAATCATTATTTAAAATGATGTCAGAATTTGATTTATCTTTTTTTTATTTTGACAGTTATATTTAATAAATAAATTTCTTGCATTGATTATAATTTTATTATGTTACATATTAATTAGATCGTATTTAAGACGACATGTTAAAGATATACAAATTTTACTTTTTTTTTTTGGGTCAACTTTCTCACTTATTAATTTAAAATTTTAGATTGGTTTAATATTTTAAGGTGTTATTTTAATAAAAATACAAAAGAAGGGTAAACATTCGGGCAAAGCAACGGCCAGCAAAATTAACTGCGTGACGTATTATTGTTGTAATTGAGAAAGATACCTAATAAAGTAATGATTCCTCTTCACCCGTGGGATTTCGGGCAGGAGGGTCAAATTTGGCGAAGGTTCTCTGGTAATCTTCCGACCACCACCGTCTGCGGTGGGTTCCAATGATTGGTGGGAGAATCGGGAAAAAACTTTTGCATGTCGTGCATGGGAGGAACAATGTGACACGCGTGGCTGCATTTCAGGACGAAGATAGGCCCCGACCGCCACCACGTGTCCTAGGCTTCTTGGCGTGATTGGTGGCACGTGGCATGAAAGCATCACGTGTGCACGTGAACGACTTGAATTTTGAGTTTTTTTTACTCTGTCTGCTCACGTGATGTTAACACTTTTGGTCTCGTCCCCACTTCCCGGGTTCATCTCTCGTCATTGGAGGCTATGGCCCATTAATCGGACGGCTGTAAATTTGCATTCATAGATCAATTGGTACTAGCTCGATTATAAACGCCTGTAATGCTATACTTTCAAAGGTTTTTTCTTTTTATTTATTTATGCTATCTTACTAGAAAACAAAATATATTAGCAAGCTAAAAAGCAAATGCTGCTGCTTTTTCCAACAGGCTGGAATTCCATGTCACATGCATTGGCTGGCTATGGGTGATGATGGGACTTGCATCATTGGAGGAGAACACGTGGGACGACTCGCCGTTCAACCACACGAGGGGAAGCTGAGCTATCCACCGACAAACTTTGCTAATTTACAAATTGAAAAAAAAAAAGAAAGAAGAAGAATAAAAGAAAAAAGAATTAATAATATATGGCTTTTCATTCTCCACCGCGAGCCGCTGGATATCGCAACCAGGAACGGTCAATTTGTATCGAAATGATTGGGGAGAGGTGGATGTCTGAATAGAGTTTAGGGACAGAGCGACAACGCCCCACGTTACGCGTTGGCACGTAACTAGATCTCACATGCTAATTCACGTGAACGCACGTGAATCCCCACGTGCTCTCCGCCTTTCGAATTCAAGCCTCCATCGCAAAATATGCAGATTTAAAAAAGGCAATGCTAAATTATTACGTCACTTCTTTGGAGCCACTACGTGTCTGCACGTAGCACGAATTGGTTTTGATAACGTAAGAAATTTCTTTTTTATTAAAAAAATATTTTGTAAATATATCGGACATTAATTATATATGAGATTTTATATCTCACATGTTTTAAAACATGATGTTTTAGACGTTTTATGTTTTTGAATTTTAAAATTATTTCTCACGCTGAAAATTATATATTAATTTTTTAATCTATTAAAGTTTTATTAAATTATAAATTATATAATAAAAGTATTTTTCAATTCTTCTCAGAATTAAATATTAAATATTGATTTGAGAATTGTGAAAAATGCTTAAAAAGAAATGGAACATTCGATGCATTTACACTTACAGTAAAAAAATAAAAATAATAACAATAAAGATATGCAATTAAGTTAGTTAATATAGAAACCATTGCACCGTTGGGCAAGCAGAACTTTCACAAGCATCCTGTAGAATTTTAGCCTTTGTTTTATATGGATTTATATAGGATTGACTTGGATTGCTTTGTGTAGTTTGTCTTTTATATTTGTGCTGTGTGCATTTTGTTTGTAATTTTAATTGACATTTTCTTCAATGGTTTGTAAGAAGAAAAAATAAATAAATAAAACGTAATGCTAATTGGACACCGCAAAACTTGGAAAAGAAAAGTCATGGGGTGGACGAATTTTATTAGAATGTGCAAGCTGGTGCATCAATTTAAATTCGAAGCATATAATTTATTTTGCAAATTGACATTTGAGCATATTAACTCGTATTAATTATAGAAAGTAAAAAGAAATATATAACTTTTATTCCAATCTCTATATATAATGATTGATATATTTACTATATATTTTTTTAAAAAAATCAACTAATATTGTTTAATGAAATACACAGTTTTTTTTAAAAATACAACTATTAAGTACAAGAAATTGAGATGGTATTAATACAATTTTTTTTTTCACATCTAATGATCCTGTTGCCTTTTTAAAAAAAAAAAATTGAGATGGTATTATAACAGCACAAAAAAAAAGATTGTGTCAGATTATTATTGTAAGATAGGTCGGGTCACTATACTAAAATATAAAAAAATTAAATTTAAATGTAAATAAAAATTGTTAATCACTCTGATGCATTGTAAAATTAAATATATATTTAGTAAATTAGATGTATGTTTAATTTTAATAAATATTTAAATTTATGATCGGAGATGGTAAAAAGAAACGTTTCAAATTACCTACGACGCAAACTATCAATGACAATGATCATGGTGCTAATGAGCCGACCTTTACATACACTGTAGCCAACCGGACCACTTGCCACAAACTTGTGCACGCTTTGCCAAGCAAATATCCGAACTAATCGGTAACATTTATGTACCCCGAGAAAACGTCTCTATAATATCCATGATTTGACGATTCTGTAGTACAGTCATGTTTAGATTATGCAAATTTTACGCACCATCTCTCCGATCGAGAAATCATGCAACACGAATAAGAACCCTTGAATTATTTAATTTTGAAGGTTTCCATTTGTTGTGAAGCGTTAACTCTTGTAATTAATTTGGCAAGACTTTTTTTTTAAAGTTAATTCAAACATATATATATATATATATAGATATGACTTTTTTATTTGGAATGCATTAAATTATGACATCAGTTCTCAGGCAGATGAGCGTTAAAATTCAGAAATATTGAATGATAAATAACTCATTATGTTAAAGAGTGAAACAAAAAAAAATAAAATCAAATGGGGGGAGAGGGTGCATTAAACGAGGCATTCGAAACTTGCCTTGAAAGAGTAAATGCTCATTTGCATTGTCCCCCCCGGACAGGTAGTCCAATTTGCATTTACAGCACCGTTGACCAACCTAAATGAATGCTCCCTCAATGTAACCCATCCTCCAAGTACACACAGTCTCTCTCTCTCTCTCTCTCTCTCTCTCTCTCTCTCTCTCTCTCTCTCTCTCCATTTACATTGAGCCCAGCGACAACAGATAACACGCGCTCACGCCCGTTGTTACAACTCATTGGGTCCCACCAGAGAATTGATTTTTTAGCCCCTCGTGATGTGATGTCGGGGCGCCGGGTGAAACGCCATCCCGTGGGTCCCCTCACGGAGTGGGGAGGAGAATGCTAAAAGAAAATCATGATGCGATGATTTCCAGCGCGTGCATGCAAATGCAATTCGACGAGAATAACATGACGAACTTTTGTCACCGTCCCAGTCAACCGTCAAACGGCGAGAAAGCCGCTTTTTAAGAGGCGCAGACCAAAATTACTTAAAACCGTGGTTAAAAAGGACCCCAGGAACTATGAAGAACGCAGTTACAAATTCAAAGCCAGCCATCAAGCAAGGGCTTAAAAGAGAAGAAGAAGAAAGAAAAAAAAAAGAGTAACTGGAATCCACTTAAATGAGGTCAAGTTAAACTAATGGATATAATTTAGAGGGTTATTAAATTTTAAATTTATAATAAAATTTATAGTTTGAATCAAATTTTTATTTATAATTAAAATTCTCTTAATTAATTAAATTAACTAAAAAAAATTATCCTTGCAAATATATATGGGACAAATAATTGAATCGACTGAATTATTTTAAATTTTAAATTATTTAAATTTTAAATTTATTAAATTTAAAAGCATTCAAATCTTAACTGTTCTAAATTTTAAATTAATTAAATTATAAATTTATCAAATATTGAGTATTTTAAATTTAAAATTATTGAATTATGAATTAATTCATTCTTAAATATTTTAAAATTTATATTTATCTAATTTATGTTATATTAATTTTTAAGTTTTTTAAATTTTAGATTCGACTTTTAAGCAATATTGATTTCAATTATTTACATTTTAATTCAGTTAGTTTTTGAATTATTTTATTTTAAATTATTTTAATTAAATTTTAAGTTAATTAAATCCTGTTATTCAAATGAGGTAAACTTTTTACATATATATATGGGCTGCACGCAGGTGCTGCGAGCGAGCCTATGAGGTCACTGACACAAGTCATGATTGAATCTATGCCTCTCTGTCACTGCCTATAACTTTCCATCTCTGTAATCTGTAATTTAATTCCCTCTCTGTATTTAAAGATATGGACTAGTCCCATCCTTTCACTGTCCCGCAAAAAGCAAAAACCAAAAGCCTGTGACATCTCTGGCCACATACATCTCTAGCAATTTGTCTACCATCCATTTCCATTTTGCTTTCTCAGGAGCCATACACCAGAAAGAAACCCATGGGAAATGGGACAAAAGGGACACTTTTAAATTGATTGGCCTCTGTTAGATAAGAGAGAGAATTTGGCTGACTATTCTCTGCGTGTGTGCGCTGTTTCGTGAGAAGTGGGGAGATGGGTGAGAAAGATGATGGATTGGGATTGAGTCTGACCTTGAGTTGTGCTCGACCACAACAAAATCAGGCTTCTTTGAAGTTGAATCTCAGGCCACAGTTCATGCATGACAATCAACAAAGGAGCTCCTGGAACGACTTGTTTCAATCCTCTGGTACCCTTTTATATATTTTTTTTATGGTTCCTTCTGCTGGTTTTTCAAGATTTTGGGTAATAAAAATGAAGTTTTTCGAGCGGATCTATGTTTTCCACTGTAGCCCAGTTTTGTTCATTAATAAGACAAGTCCTGGGAAAAAAGACGTGGTTTGTCTGTCTCGATTTTTGTTGTATAAATTTCTTCTGTGAAATCCATTGCAGATAAGAGTTGTTCCCATACTAGGGCGTTTCAGCGTGGATTAATTGACATGAACGTGGCACCCTCCATGGCAGAATGTGACGATGAAGCTGGAGTCTCCTCACCAAACAGCACTGTTTCGAGCATTAGCGGGAAGAGAAGCGAGAGAGAGCCGGCTGCAGATGAGATGGAAGCAGAGAGAGCATCGTGCTCCCGCGGCGGCAGTGACGAGGAAGACGGAGGCGCTGGTGGCGGAGACGCGTCCAGGAAGAAGTTAAGGCTATCAAAGGAACAGTCTTTAGTTCTTGAAGAGACCTTCAAGGAGCACAATACCCTCAATCCTGTAAGTGCCATTTTCGTAAATCTTGCTTAAAGGTTATGCTAGTTTTTCTTGCCCGTTTTGGTATTTTGTTTGGTATATTGGTGGTTTTTTTTTTTTTTCTGTGTGGGAGGTGAAATGGGTTTGCCTTTTGTGGCTGCAGAAGCAAAAGCTAGCTTTGGCTAAGCAGTTGAATCTCAGGCCTAGACAAGTGGAGGTGTGGTTTCAGAACAGGAGGGCAAGGTGAGACCTTTGCCCTCATCCTCGAGGGTATAGTTGGCATTTACATTTTTGGAAGGGTGCAACTGTCTTTTCAAATTCAATTCCAATAAGTTCTCTTTTGGAGGGTCTAACTGGCATTTATTGTAGTATATATTAATGCTATATATTGAGTGTTTAATGAGATTGTTTTGAGAATCAAGAGATTTGTAAAATTTCAGTTTTCAATGCATAGAAGTCTTAGCTAATCAGTAAAAAACATTTGGAGTTTCAAAATGGAAGTGTCACTCAATGAGGAGTGAAGGAAATGGGACTGCTTGAAATTGTATTCCAACCACCGTCTCATTGCATTGAGAGCCATTCTTTGTGCACCCTGTCTAAAATTCTCATGCTCTTTTGTTGATGTACAATAATGTGCTAAGAAAACAATGGTGATCATCAGGAAGCTGTGCTCCAGGCAAATAACTTCCAAGTGGGCAAGATTTGATAAAAAGTCCTAAAATTTGAGATCAGATTAAGTAGCATATCCTTTTGTATCCTTAACTGATGTCCAAAGTGAAGATTTGTAATCAAATGGATGCAGGACTAAATTGAAGCAAACTGAAGTTGATTGCGAGTTCCTAAAGAGGTGTTGCGAGAACCTGACTGAGGAGAATAGAAAGCTGCAGAAAGAGGTCCAAGAGCTAAGAGCATTAAAGCTCTCCCCGCAGCTCTATATGCACATGAATCCGCCCACCACCCTCTTGATGTGCCCGTCATGCAAACGTGTTGCTGTTACGTCACCATCCTCAACATCCTCTGCTGCAGCGACATCCTCTATGGTTAAGGCAACTGCCTCTGGCTGCCACCTGGTGATTCCTAATCAGCAACGACGTGTGCCCGTTAACCCCTGGGCGGCAATGCCTATCCGTCGCCAACCTTTTGATGCTCCTGCTTCCAGGTCGTAACTGTTAGCTTGAGATGACGAATTATGATAAGGTTAAAATGATTAGGGACAGGATATTTCAGTCGTTTGAAATGTAAGCTTGTGGCAGGAGCAGTGCCAATGTCGGCAATGTTGTTGGGATGCAGTTTTGTGGAGTAGCTAGGGGAGTGGTGTAAGGGGGCTGAAGTAGTGTTCTGCAAAGCATTTGTGGGTGATATTGATGTGATAATGGATCTAAATCTCTAATTGTAAAGGAGCAAAAATGGGAATTTGCATTGAGGGTGGTGGTATTGGCAATTTTAGTGACTATCCTGTTTAGTGAAAAAAATGATCCTACTCATCTTGAATTTACTGTGGACTTTTTTTTTTTTTTTTTTGTTTTTTTTGCTGCATATAGATGGTTGTCTACTAACGGTGATAAGATTTGCATCTGTTTCCTGTGAATTTCCCTGATCTCCTTTTGGATTGATTTGCGAGAACAAATTTAGGATTAGGCTCTATATTGAGCAAATAATTGAAGAGGTTAGAACTATACTGTGGAATTTAGAAATAATCTGATGCTGACGAGGAAGGAGGCCTCACGAAAATGCCTGGTTTAGTACATATGCAATATTTGGGCAGAAAGAATTCCATAACCTTAAATGTAGCATTCACGGTGGAGCTTTGCCTTATAATAATGACTCGTGAATTCGTATGTAGTTTTTTCTAGTCGTACCCTTAGCCTTAAAATGTCGAACTTTCTGAGATTGATTGGATTCTTATAATGCTCGAAGAACCACTCTCTAGCCAAAAGATTTAGATATTCATTTCGAAAGTCTCCAGTTTAAATCGATAGGCTGAGTTTTATGAGATAGAAAAAATTTATTTTTGTTATATATCTTAAAGCCGATCAACCTGTTAATAAAATAAAAAGATGGATTAAATGGATTCTTACGAAGATTTTAGGAGTCGGATAACCCGGCAGCCATCCCAGCCAACCAGACCGTAGTGATAGAACTGCAACAAGATTCTTTAGAGTCTAGCGGTAGTGTTGCTGGTCAAATTGCGGAGGGTTTGGACGGAATTCACATTTATTTCAAGGTAACATTCGTTGAAGAAATTCCTTGCCTTGCACTCAGCCACTTAAAAGGTCGCCACTACAGACTAGACTGGGCCCACACTTCATGGGTTCCAGGAGACCGTCTTCATATCCACATGACAAACTGACAGCGCGCTGCGGCCTCCATATAGGACCGACCAGGCTGCCAGCCATCCACGGAAAGCACAACGTATCGATGTAGCCTTGAAAGTTCAGCGGCTGCGCTTCCAAGGGAGAAAGAAAAAGAAATAGGACCCGTCTTGTTTCGCTTAGTCTACACGCAATCAGGTCTCCAACCGGACAGACAATCCACAGTGTCAATTATCCTTGGGTTGACGAGATGCCACTCCAGCGGCCCCCAGCAAAATCAATAAGCCAGTTGAAAAACCTGATAGGCGTGCACTGGCTTCAGGTATCAATGAATCTCATTAAACATGCCAAACCTGAAAAGAAAAAAGAAAAGTCCGCTGTAAGAGCAAGACCGGTCAGGGCTTGCATATGGCAGGTGATTAAAATTTTATTAAGTGGCATTACCTCTAAGCAATTAAGTCTGGAAAAACGAACCTGAAACGTGATACCATCTAATGAATCTCTCGAGGAAACAAAAGCTTGCGGTATAGACCTGAAAGCTTCATGCCCATGACTGTAAATGGATATTACAGTGTCATAGAGAATTTGTATTAGCAGACTTTATGAATAAAAAAGGCAAAAAAAAAAAAAGAATGACGAAAGCTAGCGGACGCTAATTAAATTTGGGATGAGAACTTCATTGTTGTTGGACACTCTGGAGGAAAAAGTCGGACAAATTATTTTAGGACATTGGAAGTATTAATCAATAGGATGCTATAATTATTAGTACCGTTAATAACAAAATTACAATGAGAAGATGCTCTTTTCCAGATACAGGAGCAAGTTAGACAGCATTCGCAGTTAAGGACCCGCAATACTCAGCAGTTCTATCCGTCAACTTCTCATGTATCCTTGGGCATCGATCACATTTATGTCGATCTCCAGTTGACAGACCTCTATGGATTCAATGAATTGCAAGTTATTACTCGTATATCATGACAGCAACGAGAGGCTAAAATAAGAAAAAGGAAAAAAAAAAAAAAAAAAGAACAAAATCACAGGCCAGCATTCGCCTTATTCCCACCTAATGGTTCGTCCCAAGGGAAACAATGCTTAAAACCAGACACCGGGCACGAAGATGAATGGACGTAGCAAATGAAATTTGAAAGCGAGTTCCAGATATTTACGAACATCAATTGACAGGAACACGTTGTATATCAGCTTAAACTTTGCTTCCCTTAATTAAATATATACATTCCCAAGTTCCAAAAGTATACGATTATGAATTCCTATGCCAAATCTCTCACATTACATTATTTTCCCTTGAGACAATACTAAACAGCCCAAAAAGAGAACAAAGGTAGGGTTTTGCAGGGTGCTCCACTGCTGCAGGGGGGCCCGATCCAAGTTGAATGCATCTCAATCCTAGGGCAACTAAGGTCTAAGTAGTGCCAAAATAATATTTTTGAGTGTTAGATAAACTACTCAATTTAAAAATTTAGAAATAAAATAAAAGTAAACTATATATTTAAATTCTAACACATATTACTTATATCTAAACTCATAAAAATAACGAAATTTTAATTTATAAATTTTTTAGTATAAAAATTTTATTATTATGTCAACAAACCATTTAATCAAAACCTTAAAATGTTTGTTTAAGCATTGAGCATATTCAAGATTCGAAATAGATGGGTTAAAATGATGTAAAATGTGTTTCTGTACAGTAAAGCTATTGTTTGATGGAGATCTCTCACCCTACCGATCACACACACAAGCAATTTGCACGGGATGGAGAAGATCCATCCATTTTCTAAACCATTCAAGAATGGTGCTTAGAAAGGATGAAGAAGAAGAAGGGAAGAAGGAGGAGGGAACCCCCACTGGCCACCATACCAATTAGCATAGGTTCCGAGTCTCAGCAAAAACGACACAATATGACATTATTTTCCTTTTCAAAGGTATTGGGCTGGGCTTCGTACCGCCAAATCTATCAGGCAGAAGAGCCCAGGTGGGTCGTCGGGCGCTTCACACGCTACACATTGTATTCGCATTGTATTCACCGTATTTGAGTCTCACGTACTAATGGCTGCCTTAGCATTGTGTTGACATTAAAACTATAATAAAAAATGTAAAGACTTGATCGCCGTAAATCAAAGCGGTAACCCAATCGGAATTAAATAAATACCGCAGTAAACTCGCTGATGAACAAAGCTATTTTAAAGAGAACACAGATCATTCGTAAGTGTGATTTAATTCTTGGAAATCTTACTTGGTATTTTAATTTCCGTCAAAGAAGAAGAAAATTGGTGTGGACAAGAACGGCAATTGGGTGTAATGAAGAATCTAGACGATGATTTTGTATTATTTAAGATTTTACTGATATTTTGTATTTATAGTAATCTCTTGATATTCACTAACTTAATACTTAGATGCTTTAATTTATTATTAAATTTTATTTGATTACGACTTTATTTTTATTTTTTCATTCAATTGTTCCCTCTTAGTCAAATAATCTCCTTTTCAGTCTAGTTTTATAAATAAGGCACAAGTCATTTATTTATTTATAGTCAAATTTAGATAATTTTATTATTAAATCTTGTGACTAAGGACATATATTATTTTTTACTCTGCAGATTTTTTTGATAAATGTTGATATTGATTATTTAGTGCTGGGTTTTATGGACGGGGTTTCTAGGTATTGCGTAGGCATTCCCATGGAAAATTGGACAAAGCATGAAAGAAAATAACCTTAATTGAGCCAAAACGAAAAGAGACAAAGAAAATTTTGGGGATGGTTTCGTCTTTTAGTTAGACGGTAATAATAATGTCAACTTTTTGAATTTTCCCCTCCCGCATCGTCCATATCTGTCTTGCCTTCAAAGTCTTCCTTTCTTCATCCACTCAACCCTCACCCCACCAGGCACATAAAAAGAAATATAAATACTGTAACTTTCCATTCACACAGAGAGACCCCCCATCTCTTTCAATTCATCAATGGCAGATTCAATCTCACACAACACCGCCAGGTCCAGGCCCCATGTTCGAAGCCAAGAGATCATCCACTCCACAACTCAATCGAAACCCACTTTCAAAAACAGGTCTTGCAGTGGTATTCTCTGT
This sequence comes from Ceriops zippeliana, assembly GCA_037897445.1. Classification (NCBI taxonomy): domain Eukaryota; kingdom Viridiplantae; phylum Streptophyta; class Magnoliopsida; order Malpighiales; family Rhizophoraceae; genus Ceriops; species Ceriops zippeliana. The sequence goes on along the minus strand of JBAPLH010000130.1, from coordinate 1,045,573 downwards.
AAATCTCTTCTTTTCTTGATCTTTCTCATTGCAATTCCGCTGTTCCCTTCACAAGCTCCAAGCTTTATTGACCAGACTCCGTTCACCAAGTTCTGGGAGCTAGTGCACTTGCTGTTTATTGGTGTTGCTATCTGCTATGGCTTGTTTAGTTGCAGGAATACCGATTTTAATGTGAACCGTGAAACCGAGTCCGCTGTTTCTGATGATTCACAATATTCCTATGTGTCTAGAATTTTGAATTTCCCGTCTATTTTTGAGGATGGGTTTGAGAATTCTTGTGGGTCAGATGAGAAAGATGTCTATCCTCCTTGGAATTCTCGAGACCATAGGGGTAATTCTTCTATGGTCACTGTTGCTGATAATGGCTCTGTTGTCAATGAACAGAGGAAAAGTGGGTCGTTATATTCTGAAAATGGCTTGCAAGATTATTTTGAATATGATGAGGACAACGCGATTGAAGCTTTGAATTCTCAATATTTTCAGGGTGAATCCAGGATTCTAGTGTCTCAACCAAATTATGTGATTGATGAATTTAGTGAGAATGGACACAGGCCTTTGGGATTGCCTGTTAGGAGTTTGAATTCAAGGGCAAGTAACCAGGATAGTCCGAAGTCCAGTAATGAAAGTGAGTCTGATTTAAGCTTAATTGCTTTGTCTAGGTCTGGTAGCTCTGAGAAAAGCACAAATGAGGCAATGTTTGGTAATATGGGCCCAATAAACTTGGAAGAGAAGTTTAATGACACTGTGACCTGGCCTTCAAAAGTTCTGTGGGGTTTGCCATCCGGAAAGATGGAAACGAAAGAGAATGCAGGTTCTTTTGCTAGTGGTTCTTCACATTTGAGGTATCTTTCAGTTGATGAAACACAATTTGACCATCTCAAATCTCATTCCTTCAGGTCAACTACCTCAACCTCATTCTCATCCCAAACTAGTTCAGTGTCATATTCACCAACTGAAGTCTCTCCCTTGCACTCTGTTGCTTCTAGATTACCAAACTCAGAAACAGAAGAATTGGGGAAAAACAAGAGTTATAGAGCGTCTTCTCCTCCTGCTACTCAGTCAGTGCTAAACACAATGAATAATGGTTCTCGACTGAATGCATTTCACTTGAGGAGATATAGTAGTGGCTCTTTGTTCCAAAAGGATTCACAGAAAAGCTTGAGAAATGAGTTGAAGAATCTGGGCAGCAATACGAGGAAGGATTCGTTGAGGGGTAAGGAGAAGGGGCAGAGTTATTTGAAATTGGACAAGAATTCTAAAGTACCAGCTAAAAGTTCATCCGTTGGAAAATCTGTTAGGACAATTAGGGCCAGTGAATACACTGAAGAGGCCAGAAAAGTAGAAGATGTGATTAAAAAGCAACAGGAAGCCCCAGTTGGAGAAAAATCTGATGAAGCTAAAGCAGTAAAGTTGCAAAAAAATGAAATCAGAGGAAGGCATGATGGCATTGCAATTGGCACCAATAAGAAAGATCTTGATGCTATGCTTCATCTTCCAAAGTCAACATTTGAAAAGCATAAGAAAGATAGGGAAGAGGGTTCTAAAAATGTTCCTGTAGATCCAGAGAGCAAAATTGATAACTTTCGCATGAGCTCAGATGGAGATGCTGCCATTGACACCAACTGTCAAGCAGGAGATGATCCTAATGAGGTCGATAAAAAGGCTGGCGAATTCATAGCCAGGTTCAGGGAGCAGATTAGGCTTCAAAAGGTAGAATCCAAGGAAAGATCAAGAAGGTTCCGGAAAGCTCGTAACAATGTTTAGGTGAAACGTAAGTTTATACCGCACTACCGATCTCTTAAATTGGGGGACAAAGTTGATGATTAATAGCAATGTTTTTTTCAGACATTCTTTTCCATTATGCACATACAATATGTCAACTGGGTGAAGGCTTATGTTATTTGTATAGAGAACCTGAAGCTCCATCAATAGAATTTGTTATATATCCTGACGACTATCTTGTGTTACATTCATAAATTGGATTTACTCAACCTACCATCTTGATTAGCAGTTGAATTTCGCAACTTGATTGGAGTTTAATTGTGCACATCTTTTGTGGTTTGATAAAACAGGGTAATGAACTCTTAGAGAGATCCTCAGCAAGGCTATTGCTTGTCTTGCACTTGCTCTTGTACGGCTCATGCAATGAGTATGCTGTAGCAATTACTCCAGAGAAATTTCGATCATCTAATGCTTGCTTCAAAGTGAGACCTGTGAAATGCGGTGGTCATCCAGGACTTATATTGGTTTTTCGTGACCAACCATTTGTGCAGTTTGAGGCTCATGGGAAAAGCCAGCGCCATCCATTAATTTACTGAAGGCACAAATGCAGTACGTGTATCCTCCAACTCGTAGCAAAGCCTCTTGGTGAACTTTATTCATAGAACTCGATAACTTGTTTGAGGCTACACAACGATTTCCCTGCACCTTTGATCAATTGAAGTGAACCTTTTGAATGCCCCTGAAAAATACAAATGTTCAAAACTTCTCTGTGCTCTTTACTAATTTAATGTAGTGGGTTGAAATATCTTTTGGTGTCTTGTTATTGCTTTTGATAATGTTAGTTTTTGCTCAATAAATGGTTAAAAAGTCTGATTTAAAAAAAAAAAAAAAAGAAAAGAAGCACAGATTGAAAAAAATTCGTTTTCCTTTGAAGTAAGCCAACATGCTTATTGACACGGTACTATTAATTTTTTTTTTTAAAAGACCAATTTATTGAAATGTACAGTATTTATATTTATAAAATCTAAGTATCTTTCTCTTTTTCTTTTTCGATGTGGGATTGTGTTATATTCTTTTCTCCTAAATTCATCGATGTTCTCATCATTAACCAAGGTCTTTTGTTTACTTTCGGGCATAGAGCGTTTAACAACAAACATTAGATTCAGATTGGACTGATTTTTACTCAATAAATGGTCAAAAAGTTTTGATAAAAAAAAAGAAGAAGTAAAGATTAAAAGAAATTTGATTTACTTAAAAGTAAGTAAACATATTTATTGTAATATTATTTTTTTTCTAAAAAATTAAACTATTAAGGTATATAGCGTGAACATTTATAAATTTTAAATTCTATTTTATTCATCAAATTTTTAATAGCTTGTCAGGGAGTGCCTGCTTAAAATTGTAATTATCTTTGGTTATAAAAACTGGTCCGACCCCACTGATGAAATGGACTCTCAACTGACCAAGTTTTACGAAGAGCTGGTGGATACACTACCCATTTGGTTGACCCAATTGACATGGACCTAAACCGATCTGAATTCTTCTTCTTTTTTCTTTCTAGAATTTATTTTTTTATTTTGAAATTTTATGCCAAAATATTGTATTACTAAAAATATTTCAAGCTTAATTAAAATACTTGAAACATCAAATTAAAATGTTGATTTAATTAAAAATTATTTTATTAATAATACTTGCGGCATATAATTACTCTTTAGATTAATATTGGCCCTAAAACAAATAACTTTATAAGAATAGTATTAAATATTATAATTTTTTTTTTACCTTATCAAGAAATATTATATTTATCAAGATAAATAATTTTATTAATAAATATTATTTAATTAAAAATTATATTTTATTATAATTTTAATTTATTTCGAATATTAGTAAGCATGCATTCATCAGCCAACTTTTGATCCTTTTCTAAAGTGGTAATGGAATGCTTCGAGGAAGAGTAGAAGGTGGTCGAAAGGATTCCTCCGTCGAGGAATTGCTAAAACCCTAAAAAAGAGTCCCAAATGTAACAATAGACCATGCCCCTCACGAAATCTCTCTTCACTGTAGTTTTCCGGCACCTCAGCTCTTTACCAAGACTACGAAACCTCTCAAAAATCCCCTCAAGGCAGAGGCCCCGAGCAGTCAAAGAAGCCCAGCAGGCCCTCACAGACTATCTCCACTTCACCAGATTGCTCCCCTTTGTCTACGCAGAGTACATTAGCAAGAACGCCCTCGTCTCTCTTTCTCAACTCATTGCCAGCGTTGACTTCACGCCCTCTGATTTCTCAAAGTCCCTCCAAAAATTCCTCAGGTACCACCCCATTAACGAGTTAGAGTTTTTCTATGAAAGCATTGGCATCGATTACAATGAGGTTCAAAGGTTCTTGCCCAGAGACAAGTTTTTCTTTTCCGAGGATGGGCGTGCTTTCAGTGCAGCCACCGTGCTTTCCACTTTTGGGTTTCCTTGGAACAAGTTGGGTTTGCTGTACAGGGAGGAGAGGTCTATTTTTAGCAAGGGTTCAGACGAGCTGGTCTCTAGGCTTTCCGTGTTTATGGATTGTGGTTTCAGTAATGTTGCTGTAGTTGGTCTATGCTTGGCTTTTCCTTGCTTGTTGAATGGTGAATTTGGTGATTTACTTGATGATTTGAAAAGGGTTTTCTTCGATTTTCATTTGGCGAGTTATGTTGAAGAAAATGTGGATGCTTGGTATGAGATTTGTAGGAAGATTCGGGTATTCTATGACGTAGGGCTTGATAAGGGAAAGGTAGGGGATTTGCTTGGTAAGAGTAAAAGTATTTTTGTTGATCATCCATTAGATGTTGTGGTCCAAAAGGCAGAGTATTTTTGTAAATTTGATGTTGAGAAAGTGCATGTTGGTATGTTGCTGCTGCAAAGACCAGAGATTTTCAATTTTGATATTACGACCCCAGAGATATCTGTTAAGGGATTTTTGAAACATTTTGGATTGAGTGAAGAAGAATTGAAATCCGTTGGTCAAAAGTATCCTCATGTATTGGGAACAAATAAAATGATAAATCTGCCCCATGTGTTTAGAGCTCTAGATTTACACGAATGGGCTTTCAATAAAATTATGCAAGGAGATCATGTACTCTTAGCTAGTTATGCCATGAGTGATCCTAATGGAGACTTGGACAAAGAATATAGAGATAGCTTGGCAAGGATCCGAGCTTCCAGATACTCTGTCCATACAATGACTAAGTTGGATTTCATGCATGGAATTGGATTTGGAGAGAATTCTTTAACAATCAAGCTCTTGGCTCACATACATGGTTGTAGCAGTGAATTGAAAGAGCGATTTGATTCTCTTCTTTGTGCTGGGATTAATTTCTCAAAACTTTGTATGATGATAAATAGAGCACCGAAGATTCTAAATCAAAACCCAGAAACACTGGTACAGAAAGTAGGCTACCTCTGCCAGGAGACTGGACACTCTTTGCAGTACCTATATATTTTCCTACATTTTTGTGTTTTGACTTGGAAAATCGAATTAAACCCAGATGCAGATTCCATATGTGGATTACAGAAAAGGGCTTGTGTGCAAATGATTACTCCATTGCAAGTGTTGTTGCAACCAGTGAGAAGCAATTCATTACTCGCATTTATGGTATTCATCCAGCAGCTCTAAAACATTGGTTTGAGTGTTTCTTGCCAAGAAAAAACAATTATTAAATGAAGTTTATGCTGCCTGCTGGTTAGAGTTTGGGTTGGGAATTGAACTTTAACAACCACGAGGGGCAGTTTGTAGAAGCATGCGATGTATCATCTATCTTAAACTGAGTGTACATTTGTACATTTATTTCTTGACTGCAGGGGAGAATTTGTTGGTGATTTTCTTGTATCAATTTCTTACCCTTTGTTTGGATTTAAATATGTCTAAATTTAAGGTATGCAGTTGCAACAATGGAGGGATTGTCAAGAATTTTATGTGGCACCCGAAATTTGATGAGGATCTATACGATAACAGATTTTTAGTTTGTCATATGAACTCATTAGGTTCATGTATCTTGCCAGGAATGTTTTGTCCGTTTTATTAATTTTCTCATGAAATGCTGCTGCATCTCTCTGCACATTTTTGCAAATTTGCATACTTCCACCATTAGTTTTTCTCAACTCAAGTTTCTTTGTTCACATTTTATGCTTCTATCCATTGGGTATAACCAGGGGCTGTTTAAACCATGTGACTATTTTGGCAGATGCAGCTTGTTGTTTGTGCCCAGGCGCCATAAATCCTTTGCTCCTTGTTGCTTCTCGAGTTGCTAATATCTTTGTTGTCATTTCCAAGCTGAGAAAATGGTTTCAGGCATGGTAAGTCGTGTGATTGGCTTACTAGTAACAGAGCAATGTTTCGGAGCTGGAAATAGACTTGGGGAGATGGTTTGATTAGGTGACTGTATACTTATAACTTTGTTCGTGTAAGAACGCTCAAATGAGAAATGGCATAAATCAGATTCTTTGGGATGCTTGGTGAGTGGGTTGGGTTTTTACTTTGACCCTCCTCGGGCGTGGCCTCCACAGCCCTACCCTTGCGTAATGCTTTGGGGGCTTTCGGCGAAGGACAGCTGTATGTTACATTGGTCTTGTGGGCCTAGAGAAGTTGTCAATAAGATTGGGCTGTAGAAAAATGGCCTTCCATCTGGTGGGTGGACGTGGGTAATCGATTGGGTCGCTAATTTTAAGCTTGCTCAGCCCCTTGAATTACGGTCTTTAGATCGAAAGTCAATTTTATAATAAGTATTAATTAAATTTTAAAAATAATAATAAATAAAATTTTAATTATTATTAACTTCATATAAAAATTTTATCTTATTTGTTTTGCCAGACATAACATAATAATGTAAATTTAACCAAACGGGTTTGCTTTATATCTTTTTCTAATGATTTTAGAAGAGAGCAAGAGATACGTTTGTGATCCATGAAAGACCGTTTACTTTTGTATTTTTACTTATGAGTATGGATGAGAGCTAGAGATGTATTTGTTATCTATGAAAGTCTGTTCATTTCAAAATCAAAAGAATTCTTCTTAAATCGAATTCTACTTTTTTTTTTTTTTTGGTGCATTGGAAGATTAAGTAAAGAATATATAATCGTTTGTTTCTTATTAGAGACGTCTGCCATGCTATGTGTATAATGCAAACAAAGAAAATTATATTATATACTTAAAAATAATATCTCTACTTTTATTTTTTATTTTTTTATTTTTTTTTTTGAGGGTGGGGGGACAAAAGAAGTTTAACCATCTTGAAATAAATTTTGTTCTACCCAGTTATGGAAAAATATTCTATATATGGGTGTTTAACAAATGTTTAACTATCTATAGTATCTATTCTAAGGCCATAATGGCACCTATCCAAAACAAACAAACAAAAAAGAAAGAAAATCATGGAAACAACGAGGAATTGAGGTTTCATAAGGTAACTCTAATTAAATTTGGTAGAAGTAACCGTTTGGTTATTGCCTTGTTGACTTTTTCCTTTTTATTAAAAAGTTTATTAAATTATAATGTACAAAATAAAAAATAACTCATATCATTTTTATAAATTATGTATTCTCACGTTAAAATTAGATATTTAAAATTTTTAATTATTAATTTGGCATTTAATGCATTGACACTAAACATAAAAATGTAACATTGTATTTAGACTTTCGAGTGGGATTGCCATTTCTCTACGGATTCACACCACGGGGATAACCTTCAGAAGTAAAACTTGAGCGGCCAATCTTGAAATCTAATAATATCTTCGGTGTTAAAGAATTTCATTATATATGGATACAGTCAAGATGATATATTTAAGAAATTAATTTATATTACACTTATAATAAATCTTAGATGCACATCTATATTCTTTATTATTAATTATGATTATTTATTAAAAGACAAAAATGTATAAATTTGTATTTAAAACTCATCTAATTCACCATTTATATGTAATTGTCTTCTCAATAACTTCTCTTATTTCTTTTTCCCTTCTCTTTTCATCCAAAAAATAAAAAAGACTATTCGTTTTGTAATTTAAATAAATTATTAACAGAGTTGACTAAAATTTCTTTAGTTTAGCAATGATTCTAATATTATTGAGCTATCAAAAAAAAATTAAAAATAAAATAGGAAGAGGGACAGAGGAAAATATGTATTTGAAAAATGTTTAAATAATGAGGGAGAGGACTTCTTTTCTTTCTTGGCCCTCTAAATTTATTCTTTCAAATTTGAGAGAAAAGTTATTAATTTTCTTATATAATTCATAAAAGAACAATTTACTTATATTAATTTTTTTGTTAACATTCATAAATTTAATATAATCACAAAATTATTCTTATATATATATATATATATAAGGATAAATTTAAAATTATAACAAAAAATAATTTTATTTCGTCTCACTTTTAATCCTTTTTAGACAATTTATTTTTTAGTTTTCCTTTCTTATATCACCCTTCCTCAAACAAATAGAAAATGAAAAATTTTTCTTTCTTCTAAATATTGATTTCTCCCATTTTTCTTCTCTTCAATTTCTTTTCTCCTACAAATTTTTATTTTTTTTTTAATTTTATCCAGACAAATGGTTAGATGCAAGGGTATGTAAGTGTACCAACCATAGCTATAGGGTCATTTATCGAAATTGTGACCAGTTTGATGATACAAAGAAATTAGGTTTAAATGCATTTTCTTTACAGTGTGTTTTATTTCTAAGGCGCCTGTATTTTTTACATTAGATTTTATCCTTAATTTTTGTATTTATTTTATACTATAAACTATTTTGATTTTCAATTTATTAGTTTCAATAATAATTAATTCTTTAGCAATATATTTCCAACTTGCTGTAATTTGTATAATAATATATTCGCAAATAATAATATCCTTTAAATTTATTTTTCTACCCAAGCACTTCTTGGTCTAAGATTTTTCAAATATTTTTGAAAATAATGTTTTTATTTACTACTTTTTTTTTTTTTGAATACTACTCTATAGTTAAAAACTTTTATTAAGAGAATGTTTTTTTCTTACTGTTTGTTCATTGTCATGCTGTTTATTGTTATTATTGATAACTAAAATAAAATTTTAATGTTTAGTTAAATTGATATTGTCTATTTTTATTTAAATAATAAAATAATTATTTATATAATTAATTTTTTATTATAATAAATATTATTTAAGAAAATAGAATTCATCATTATTAATTTTGTTCGCTTAAGAGAGAAAAAAGAAAAAAAAATCAAAATTTTTTGTATCGATTATTTTTTGGACACTCTAATAACTTGGATACACACTATCTCTTACTTATAAGTAAAAAAAAAAAGTAATTTATATCAAATAAAAATATTTAATATTATTTAAATAATATTAAACATCACATAAATTATAAATAAAAATTTATTTTATTCTTATGCATATAACAATACTTTAAAAGTAACATAATAATAATAAACAGTGAATAATTATATTTTAATTTACTTTATAAATAAATAAAACTAATTATAAAAAATATTTTATAGATATTATTGCCGAATAATATTTTATCAAATATTATTCATGTAATGGGTGTTCACCAAGTAACTCTACCTACCTATCACACGTACAGAGAGACGGGTGAAGCCAATGTCAAAACAGATTATAAATATAATAATCCCTAACAGTACTCGATGGACTGTGGGGCTGGCTTTCCTTAACAGCGACACAAACAGGTGTTTGGGCTGCTGCTTGTCTCTACTCGTCTATGGCTTTCTCTCGTCATGTCCACCCCCTCCTCCTCTCCCACCACCACCCCCTCCCCCAACTTCTCCCTTCTTTTTTTAAAGAATATATATTATTTATTTATTTATTATTTATATATTATTATTTTTGTTGTTGTTTGGGTCGTAAATTCTCGCGAATTTATAGGCTGTAGTTTTCAGATTTTGTGTGTGCTACCAACAGTAACGGCGATCAATTTCTTCTGTGCGTATCGTCTGCCTTTTGCAGCCCATTTCAGCTTCAAAAACAACTACCTGATTCAATGGTTTTTCCTTCGGCTACCGACAGTGAGAAGCAGCAGCCTGCTCCGAATGAGAATAACCAAATGGCCAACAGTACCTCCTCTCCCGACGTGAAATCCCAGCAGGAGCGGCGTCGCCAGCGGCTGCTCAGCAACGTGCCCTTTCGGAGCATCATGAAGTCCATGGGCCGCAACAGGTCTCGCCGAGTCGTCCGCAGGTTCCCCCGAGCTTCGACCTATCAGAAGTCGCCTCTCAGCAGAACCAGATCCGCCGGGGATCCTGAGGAGCCGCCGTGCAATCCGAGGACTGAGACGCCGCCACCTTCGCCCCCTCCCGAGGAGAAATATTCTGATGCTGCGGAGCCTAAGAAGGTAGATAAGTTCTTCATTCGACTCCGCCTCAAGAGCGGTACCAAGCCTGCCGATAGTGTTGCTGCGGCCGCTGATGCCGGGAAACAGGACTCGGATGCTGAAGCTGCGGAGGTACCGGGACTGGAGCCGGAGCTGGAGCCCGACAACAAGAAACCTAAGGTGCATGCAGGTGCACTGGTGATTGGTGGACCAGCAGCGCCACCCGGGACCGAAGTTGGGGCGACGAGTCGCCCTGAATTGAGTCCTCCTCTGAATGCCAACAATGCTAAGCTGGCTGCTGCTGAGAAGAAGGTGAATGAAGAAGAGAAAGAGGAAGAAAACGAGAGAGAGAAAGAGAAAGTGAAAGAGAAGGAAAAGGTGACGAAGCCGAAGCTCTCTATCTCACTTACTCCAAAGGAAATAGAAGAGGACATCTTTTTGTTGACTGGGTCAAGACCCTCGAGGAAGCCCAATAAGAGAGCCAAGGATGTACAGAAGGCATTTGATGTAAGTGAATTTCGCTTAAATTGTATAATGATTTCTATTTGTTCTTCACGATAGTCACTGTTCAGATTGTAAGCCAACTTCCCCGATGGACACTTTTATTACTCTTTTTTATGCAGAAATTGTTTCCGGGCATGTATTTATGTGATGTAACTCCTGATTCGTATAAGGTTCATGAGCCTCGTATCAAGGTTTGATAATTGATTATCTTCACTCTTTCATCATCTCTTTTGATAATTGATGGCTTATTACAACCAAGGAAATCCTACATTAGATCGAAGGGCAGGGGAAAATGGTAAAAGCTATAATGAAGCCGGGATAGTTATATCTGTTTCTTTTCAATTGCTAACTAGTATCGAATTATCAGTTCCTGTATTAGGGTTCAAGATACAATTCTGCTGTTTTGTAGGGATAATTCATTACTGCAAGTGAACTGGGAGCCTGGAGGTGAATGACTGCTGACTTTGGCACCACCTGTGAGTGTAGCGAGTCATGATGACCCTGTAGGATGAAAGGGTAATAAATGCGTCTTGTTTTAGTTCCTTTTTCCCCCTCAGCAAGGAGCTCGATGGTGGAAGGGTTAATAATACAGTTCCCCGTTATATTTAAGTGCAGATGATGTACATGGGAAACTATCATTCATATGAATAGACATTTCTGTGACTTCAGTGTAAATGTTTTTGGTTATCATTAAATCAAATTGTCTACCTGAGCTTTTGTGTTGCTCGCTAATATATGCTATCTTTTACATTTCAGCCCAACAGGACAAATTTTGTGTTGGAATCCAAGTAGTTATCACACGGTCTTGTGACTACTTCCACATTCTATATCTGCATTCTGTTTGTTCTCAAATATGCATTTATCAGAGCCAAAAGAGGAAGGTTGATTCAACTATTCTAAACAATTTGAGGAAGGTGTGATTCTTTGATACTTTAGCTAATTTCGTTGAGTATGCCTTGCATTATTTGAAGATGTATGTTACTGTTTTGTCTGGCTGCATGAGCCATCCGTGTTAATATTGTTATCTGAAGTTTAGAAGGCCTATGCATGGAGTTGCGACTAGTAAAAATGTCCTCCGTACAGCTTCTTAACTGTGAATTGGTTGTGGCATAGTTGTCTGGTATGCTTGTTTGTGAGAATGTGTTACTTGTCAGCCCTACTGGATATCTCTGTTAAACCAAATATTTGACTTATGGTCTTATGATATATTTACGTGTTGCATATGCGAATCATTTGCCTTTCTGATTAGACATTTATTAGAGACAAAATAAATGTTAGTTTGCTGACAGTGCAATCTTTCTTGAACTATTTTGTTTGCCATGTTTCCTTTCTGGTACTTAGGAGTGAATGAGCCATGCATTGATCATTTATTAGCCGATGACTGCATGAGCCGTTGATGTTATTGATTATTGTTTTTCTAGAGATTTTCTATTACGTGGCAGGCCATGAGAGCTTGTTAATAGTTTGCCCAACTGTCTGAAAAATCTGTTTGAATTCAAATCATTGGTGCATGCTGCTTATTGGGTTACACGTTTTCCATCCGCGGTCTTTCTCTTTCCAAAAGAGGCATCGTGCATGCCAATAAAAAGGTTAATTTGTGTGAAATCAATTTAAGGGAAGTGGAATCATTGATGTATCCATTTATCATTGTGAACTTAACTTATTGGAAGAGTGAATAAGCAGTGATGTGATTAGGGTTACTTGAGGACTGCTTTAATTTATAGATGTTATTGTCCCTCGTTGATGGTGTGAGCAATGTATGTCACTGTCATTAGTTGACTGCATGAGCCACGTACGTTACCGCCTTTATTTGGAATGTGCATGATCTCCATCTATTCTTGATATTGATATTAATTGCACATGTCTTTTTGGTGAGTTTTATTATGTTGAATTGCGACGTTTGGTAGTGTGATCTATGCATTACAGTTATGACCAGATGGATTTTACGAGATATTTTTATGCTATCTAGGAAATAATTAGCCTGGTTGTAAGGTCATATAAAATTAAATGATGATCTGTTGCTTAATGCTGTCAAAAGAATGATCATACGAGTGTTTAATGATCTAACCAGAGAGTTAGTGGCAGAACAAATTTAATGCCTTCTATTGAGCTTACGTCGACTACATATCAAGAAATGGAATATTTTAGGCTTGAAAGGGTTAAAGGAAATCAACATTTCTTGTGACAGCATAAAAAGCAGATTCAGGGCATCCTCTTTTTCTAGCTCCCTGTTTGATGAATCCTTATTGGCTTTTTGTTGAATGGGGTGGGATATAAAAAATCAATACTTGTCATGGGCCAAAATTTATATGCCCTATATTTTCACTGTACTTAATTAAAATTCATTTGTTTGACTTTTATTTTTTCCCTTTTTGTATGCGGCAAACTTACCCTCCATTCATTTTTTCTTTTAAAAAGTAATTCTTTAGTAAGCTAGGTCACTTGATCCCGCACGTCTTTTGTTGCAGTGCCATCAGTATCACAGTCTGGGAGACTTAATGATGCCACATATTTAAAAACTTCACATGAAAGCAAATACTTTCTTGGAAGCAACTCAATAAAATTCTACTTTTCACATAATGCTAAATCTTTAGAGGAGACCCATCACAAGGCCTTAAGAGATAAAACAGATTGAGCTGAAGTCATAAACATTAGGAAATGGATACCAAAATTGGTCCGAGGACTCATTAATAATCATATAAAGTAGACAAATTCATGTATCTCTTTCCCATTTTGGATTTTGGTAAAGTTACATGGATGCGGTCAATTTGATGCGTTCCAGATGTGGAACTATATATTGCATCCTCATGATCATTGATTGAACATTTTTAATCTTTTGACGTATGGTCGCAATTAATAGGAAACACAAACGCACATCCAACGGTCATGAAAATCAATGTGAACATGCATCTAGGACATGTCAAATTGGCTGTATCCATGTAATGAAGCTCTTTGGATTTTTATCATGCTTGGAAAAATGTAAGAGCCTTAGATGAGAAGAGTAGTGCTGTGAACATAGGCCAAGTGGAAGTATGAATGCTAAGTAAGGAGAAGGATTTATTATGGTTGAAGTGCCCACGATTACTTATGTTGCTTCACATGATTGATGTTTCTATTCTTTGTAGTGACATCCTGAAATTAGGTCAACTCTTTTTTTTTTTTTTTTTTTCCCTATGTTATTTGTGAATTTTTAAGGATATTCTAGACTTTGACAGCTTGTGTAGTAATTTCGATATATGAGAATATGGCTGCCATACTTGGCAATTTTTTCATGTCACATATCTTACCTTTTCCTCCTCCAGTCCACTCACCACTTTAGTTAAACTGTCAGAGCCCACTTTTGCTGACATGTGTCATGAGTATTTCAATAGATTGGTACTGTGGTAATTTAGTTGCATCTATATTTGACCTGTCATAAAAATCTATTCACCCATTGACACAGTCCAGATGTTTGGCAGTTGGGATCCCTGTTATTTTTACTAGAATGTTTTACAAGCATTTGTTTTGATTATTTTTGTTGGACGGTATATGCATTGGCAGTGTTTCTGGCACCTGGTTCTTTGCATGCAACAGATACAGTTTGCCAATCGATCCAGCTTGCTCTGTTGAGAAAAGGGGTTTTGAAATTGAGTATTGTTGTGTTGTGTGCAGAAATTAGGAGATGGCTGTGGTAGGAGCAGGAGATGCGTATAACCAATCAGTTTCAGAGTGCCAAGTTGCTGCTATGCATGTGCTTTATCTGCCTGAGATGTTTATTTTCTTTGTACTAAATAATAGAGAAGAGGACCCAAACATGCTACGAAGATACTCTACTGCAATAAAGATGGGCTGTCAAGAGCGTAGGAGGGGCAGTTGTTCAGATGTAATATGGATCGTACATAGATTTTTGGTACCATAATTCTCTATACTCTGTGTTGAGGTCCTTTTCCAATCCACAAGAGTGCACTGAATTTTTTTCCAATAGGGCTCTTTGAATACCATCCAATGTTGCCAAAGTCGTCCTCAGGCAGCCTGGGTTGGTGCTAATTAAGGATTGAGTGAGGTTCTCGTTGCTTTGGGCCTGCTTTAGAAAGGCTGAGAGAGAAAGTAAAAGGTGCCTGAATTTTCTACACGTGTTGATGGGTAGGTAGCAATATATATTGCATTCAATTACAGATTACTTGCCATCTTCTTTCTGGGAATCTTCTCGTGATGACATCTCCAGTTCAGAGTGCCATGCGACAAGTGCCAGCTGTTTGTCCTTTTGTTGGAGGAGAAACTGAAAATGATGTTGTGCTTTTCATTAGAGATTGATCACTGCCAATATTCAACATTGTTCCCATGTGTTCTAATTTGAAATCTCCCCAGCGAAGAATCTTCGGAGAAACTATAGCTGATAGAATGTACAGAAAACAACACCCATGTTCTTCTTGGACATTGTATGTATTACTGGAAATTCATCGTTTTTCCATGCTTCTGGCTCTGTGCAATGTAACTGACAGCTTACAGGAACCTGGAAATGGTGGTTCATCAATTTCGCATCTGTTTTGCCTTCTACATATTATGCTTGCTTTGAAAAATGAATTCAAAAAGGGCCTTTTTCAGTTTTTGCTGCTCTGGTTAATGATCGAATGTTAAATGGTGGTCAGCACCCCATATCTTCAAGGTTCCCGACAGAAAGGATTTACAGTGTACCACTAATTACACAATAAATGCCATTTGCCATTGAGATTTGATTTTAATGCTCATTAAATTCATCCATATGGTATAACAGTAACCACTCCCATGTTTTTCTTGGACATTGTATGTATTACTGGAAATTCATCGTGTTTCCATGTTTCTGGCTCTGTGCAATGTAACTGACAGCTTGCAGGAAGCCTGGAAATGGTGGTTCATCAATTTCTCATTTCTTTTGCCTTTTACATGTCATGGTCGCTTTGAAAAATGAATTAAAAAAATGGGGCTTTTCAGTTGTTGCTGACCGAATGTGAATGGGGAGGTCAGTACCCCATGTCTTCAAGGTTCCTGACAAAAAGGCTTTACAGTGTACCACTAATTGCACAATAAATGCCATTTGCCATCGAGATTTTATTTTAATACTCATTAAATTCATCCATATGGTATAACGGTAAAGAAATTCGTCTACCCACAATTTTAACTTTCAATGTCGTAAATCTAGGCGGTCCGATTGTTTCTGCTATTTTTTTTTCTTTATTTTTGTGTGTTTGGTAAATTAAAGAAGGGTAGCCAATGAATAATAATAATAATAATAATAATTTTTTATATAAAAAATGACTTTTGCTTAAAACTAACCAAAATTATTTTTTGCAGAAATTGAAATAGGTGAGGATAAAATTTTAAATTCCGTCATTTTAATTTCGTTCTGCATCAACAAATTCGAGAAAATATTTTTCAACAACACAAATAAATAATAAAAAATAAATTTTATTCATTATAAAAATTGTATTCAATAAATATTATTTATAAAAAAATATATTTTTTAACAAACAATCAGACAAATATGCGCCGGAGGGGAAAGTTCATTAAAATGATACCTCTTCACAAATGATATAAATGTATTCCCCCCCGCCCTCCTTTTTTTTTTTTTTTTTTCCTTATTCACACATGTTGTCCATATCATGTAAGTTTACTTAAGATGGTATTTCGAATTATTTATCAAGTCCATTAAATAAAACTTTTTTATCGAATGGAATGAACGTATTTCTATTTGTTTCAGTTTCTTCTTCTTCTTCTTCTTTTTTTTTTTAATTATTATTCTTAAACATTAATACAGATAGTCAGTCAAATGTCAATGTGACTTACTTTGTATTTTACAACACGAACTTTGACAAATTTTACTGTTTTAGTATTTCATTTCAATTTTATTTATTTATTTTTTTTGTTTTCGTGTCACCCATTACTCATAAAGTAAATCACAAATCTTTCTTTGTTTTAACAATAATTAGATAAATCCTGTAGAACAATTATTTTATAATTATTATCAAAGTTTTAGAATAATTTGTGTTTCCTAATTGTAGTTAGGTTAAAGATGATATTTAGAATTTGAATATGACACGAAGTCTTTTTTCTTTTTCTTTTTTTTTTTTCTTGGCTCCATTAGGAAGAAGCTACATGACGATGTTCTGTTGCACACAAATTCAACTACCTAAGGCCTCAATCATTAAACTAAAATGTTACCTAATTAATAAATGATAAATTAATTATAATTAACGATTAAAATTTAATAATATAGACATGAGGTCAATTCGTGTGTCCCATTTACATGTCTACGTCATCTTGCAATGCAGCGGCATAATGCCTCTGGAAACAAAAGTCCTTGTTTAGTTTGGTCACATGTGTCCGAAGACAGCAAGGGGTTGGTACAGATTTACAGTTTGTCTGTTTTGATTTAAGACCCACCCGACTTTAAAACTAATCTAAATTCGAATTGACCTGCTATAAACCTGACTCTACGGAAGCACTTCTGTCGATAATGCTTTTTGACCTGTTTTTATAAACCTGATTTCTCTCGCCATCTCAGCATCCAAAACCCCAGACAAGACGCAAGCCCAAAAAAAAAAATAAAATTACAAAGACAATGGAGAAGCCCATTGGTTCCTTGAAATCGCGGCCTCTCTGTCGCTTCTTTTCCGTTGGTAAGCGGAATATGAAGGCTTCTTCCACCACCAGCAGCATAAATTGCCTCCGCTCCAGCAAAGTCATCGCCGGTTTGTCTCCAAATTCTGCAATCGGCCACTCAGCTCTTCCTCCTGATCACTGCTCGAATAGTCTTGCGGCGAACTTGGACGAGAATTGAACCTCGCCGTCAAACCCAACTCCGTCGGTGCCGGAAACTCTACCTAAGATGATAGTGCGGTTACGTACGAATAACAGCCAGAAGTCGGACCAACATTTCGCGGCAGACACCCCCATGAAGGAATCACCAGCAGCATCCGATGGCGATTGTCATGATAACAAAAGGCCGAGAAGAGAGATCAAGAAAACTTCTTACTATCGCGATGTCGTGGTGGGTGCATCACCATCGTCTCTTCGGAGTAAAACGTCTCGGCTTCATCCACGAGCAGGGAAATCCGGGGATAATAAGGCGAAGAAGCTGAAAGGCGTGTCGATTGAACTAACAAGAGCCGAGATTGAAGAGGACATTTTGGCCATGACACGAGGCATGAAGGGACGTCCGATAAAGAGGGACAACAAGAAGAGACCCTCAAAAGTTCAGGAAGTGCTCGACAATCGGTTTCCTGGTCTGCTGTTGCCTTACATAAACGTTAGCAAGTACGCTAAAAGACGCCGCTAAGCAAGAGCTACGGGTTGCAAAACTTCATTGATTGGTGTACGTCTTGTAATCAGGGTTCTTCACGTCTTCTTGGTTGTAACAGAGAGAGGCTCTCAATTTGTTGGTATTGCTGTATAGTTCTGATGAGTGAGCTTTTCTTGTAGTCCACTTGGGGTGTCTTTATTTTTATTTTTATTTCTTTTTCTTGTAACCAAATAGGATAATTGGACTTTTGATTCGGAGTCGGAGCCGACATTGATTTACTGATCATGATCGCTTGCTGCAGGCATCAAATGCATCGTCGTGTGAATCAATAAGCTGAACAATTGTTGAGTACAGTTCGCCACAGAAATTATTCGGAAAGGATAAAAAAACACAGTGTCTATTAGTCATGGTCTAAAACACGACTGAAAGCGAATGCTTTGTATCATGTTCCCATGATAAAATAAAATAAGAAAAAAATATAAAATAGAAACTAAACTGTTAATTGTAATTAATAGTTAGTTATTATATACGCAAAATATGTCAATTGTAATTGACATTTTGTACGTCTCCTTTAACATTTTTTTTTATAAGATTCATCTCATTTATTAAAAAAAAAAAAGTGAAGATACAGAAGTTGCAATATTTGATACAATTGTGTTTTGAGTAACGAATAGCTTCAATGTCTGTTATTCAACCAAAAAAAAAAAAAAAAAAGGATTCAGATTCTAGGGTATTGTATAATTAAAATCTAAAAAAAAAAAGGAAACATAAATATAACTAAAACACAGCTTTGGAGTCTATTGATGGAGAGTTCGAGTGTCACAGCTGTAATCTAAATTGGTTAGTCTGAATGGAGGTCTGCACCCCATATCTACGGACAAAAGTCATTTACAGTGTAACACTAACTAATTACTAAATGTCTCTCAAGGACATTAAAGAACTTAAATTTTTATTTGTGAGATTTTAAATTCTAATCTTGAACAGAAAAGTAAAATATGCGAGATATAAGAAATTAATTTTATTATATATTTATGGTTTAATGGGTTTCTTAATAATAATAATAATAATAATAATAATAAAATCCTTACACAATGAATGTTATGGCCATTGTGATATTATTTTTAACTAGTTAAATTCATCTGTATGACAGTAAAGAAAGAGTGTTGTCAATAGTCAATATTATAGACGCAGGCCCACTGTAATGTTATGACATTTGCATACGTATTAAGAGGTATTGTTTTGAAATGTAATCAAGATTAAAATATATAATTAATGATAATTTAGTGCAATCTATGGACAATAATGTCTTAGACGCATTCAATTCATCGCATCGAGATGTAATATTTTCAATAAAGAAATTCGTGTGTTGCGAAATAATTTTGAGTGAATGTTATAAATCTGGTTGAATTATATCTGCATCAACATGCCAGCGAGACCATTTAGAAAGTCCATTAACATGGTGTCATTTCTTAAATGGAATGAATGTATTTCCATTGTTTTACTTATATGTTGTTCATATAATGTAAGTGTAATTGAAATGGATTTTAAAATTATTTATTATGTCTAATAAATAACAAATTTTTTTTATTTCAGTGAATGGAGTAAATGTATTTCTATTTGTTTTATTCTCTTACTTATGCTTAAGCATTAATACTGAATTTTATTTCTGTCTATTTAACTTACTTGGTTTTACACACGAACTTCATAAATTTTAGTATTTCATTAAAAAAACAAAAAACACTGTGTCCCTCATAAAGTGAATTTTTCTTTGTTTTGACAAAACGAGGGTAGAAAATCCCCCATATGCCTAACTATCTTGTTAATTAGATAACTCCAACAATAATAATAATAATAATAATAATAATAATAATCGGATAATGGGTATCCCAATTCTAGAAGAATTTGTGTTTCATAATTGTATTCAAAGGAAAAGTGGTATTCGGAATTCCAACATGACACGGAGTCCTTTCTTTGTGGGCTCTATTAGAAAGCCAAGCCATTGTGTTGCACACAAATTCAATTACGTGATGGCACATTCACTAAATGCACTTCAGTTGCATAATGTCCACAGTTATTATGTCTTGTATAGCCGCAGACAGCAAGGATTGGTATAGATTTACAGTTGTCAATCTTTGCTCCAGCCTTTAACACTATGCCAAGAATTGAGTCGTTGGGTAATCGTCGGTAACTTTATTCCTTTTGCTTTTCTTCCTTTTGAGTTCCCATCCAGTCCCCCCCCCCCCCCCCCCAGCCCACCTCTGGGGAAATTGATAAATTATTATATTCAAAACATATGCCCTCTGAACCAGCTTTATTATATCAGTCTTGACGGAGAAACCTGTTGTGGTTAAAAGTATAGAAAAAAATATTTATGAGATACAAAAAAATAAGAATTATTATGCAGTCCCCAAAAAAAAAAAAAAAGACTTAGAAAAAATAAAATTTATTTGGTACAACAAACAACCAATGACAAATTTTAATTGGTTGTGCCGACGGTTATACTTACAATCACTTTACTTTCCCAACAAGAAATCTTAATTCTTCTGTGAACCTTTTTCTGGTATAAATTAAGTCCATTTTTCATTCTCTGTTTTCGCTCGTCATCTTAGAATCCAAAACCCTAGACAAGGCTAGAGAATATATATATATGTTTGGAAAGGCAATGGAGGAGTCTATTGGTTCTGGGAAATTGGGGCCTCTCCGCCAAATATTTTTTACTGGTAACTGGAATACGGGGGCTTCCACCAGCACCGCCAGTAGTGCAAACCCACCGCCGTCAAATCTTCCTCCCGCGGTTGAAAACTCGCCGCCGGACACTCGACCTAAGGTATTAGTGCGGTTTCGTACAAATAACAACAGCAAGTCCGACGATGTTGCCGACAAGAAGGAATCGCCAGCATCCGAGGGCGAGTGTCACAACAAGAGGCCCAGAACAGAGATCAAGAAGACTTCTTGTTACGGCGACGTGGCGGGAGCATCGCCAGAGGAAACACCGTCTCCGAGGAGGAAAACATCTCGGCTCCTGCCAGGGCAGTCCGCACAGAAAAAGGGGAAGAAGCTGCAAGGCGTATCGATTGCACTGACGAGAGGGGAGATCGAAGAGGATATCATGGCCATGAGACAGGGGATGGAGGGACGGATAAGGAGGGACAAGAAGACGAGAAGCTCAAAAGTTCAGGAAGAACTCGACAATCGGTTTCCTGGTCTGCTTTTGCCTTACATAAACGTCAGAAAATACGCTAATAGACGCACCATAGACAACGTTAACAGCCGCAAAGCTTAGGTCAATTAATTGATGTCTTTCTGGTAACTAGGAGTTTTGATGCCTTGGCTGTATCAGAGAGAGGCTCTCAATTCGGTGTACTGCCGTATAATTCTGAGGAGTAAGCTTTCTTGTAATTCATGTGGGGTGTCATTCTTGTAACCAATTAGGGTAATTACACTTTTGATTCACTGATCATGACTGTTTGGTTATCAATTTTCAATTAAAATTCACAGCAAAAGATTGAATCATGATCTCAAATGCCATATTTTCCTTGTCCTTTTATTTTATGATTGGCAATAACTTTTGTCCCCACCAATCCAAAGCGAAGGGAAGACACAGAAATTGCAATATTTGATACAATAAAATGCTCATATTTTCAGTAATGAAGGGCTTCATCGTCTTCTATTAACAATATATATATATATATAATCTAAACATCCCTCAAACGCTTGTGTGTACATATAAACATGAACACAAGAATGGATGAAAATGTTAAAGGTTGGTATTTGATAATGCAATATAATTCCGTGGTTGCTCAAATAGGCATACCTTCAAAACACGTAGCCCATACACGAGGTGGCCCATGTATTAAGGGAAAACCCACATGACAGGCAGGCCCGTTACCAACGAGACAGGCAGGAGGGGAAGGGGACAAGCGCAGAACCCAAGAGGAGGAGGTTCTTCGTCTCCCTCGCAGAAATGGATGAACGGATGGACAGCGGCGGCCACGGCGGCAGTGGGAAGCAGTGGCGTTGGTGGATCATTGCAGGCACTGCGCAGTTGGGATTGGGCATCTCAACGTTTCGGAGAGGCTATGCTGGCGACTCTCGCCTCATGCCCTTCAAAGCCTTTACCGTTGCTTCTCTCTTTGTTGGTTCCGCTGCCTCTGCCACTATTGCTTCCCTCCACGCCTGCGGCTTGCGCCAGGTCTCTCTTATTTGCTCACTGTCTGTCCCCTGGCCTTTCTCACTTCTTTGAAGCTCAAATTTTTTTGTGAATCAAATGTGGAAGTGGGTGATCATGGAAGCTGCCTGAGAAATTGATTGGACGATGAAGCTGCACTGTTCTTTTTCTTTATTATTATAATTATTATGATTGCAGGTGGAGGACTATGTTGAATTGGGTGCAGACATAAAGTCCTGGATTAGGGCTACTGCAGGTGCACAGAAGGAGTGAGTGTTCCTCTGCATCTGCATTAATCTTTGCCAATTGTTTACCAGTTCTATATATACATGTATTGTTTAGTGATCTGTTCTTTTATTTTGTGATGTCCCAGACCTTGCAAATTTATTGCCGTGGTCCTTTTTTTTTTTTTTAAGCAAATTTTTAATTTTTCAATGCATGATTGAGATGCCTTGAAATGGCCACTGCATCTAGGTGATGAAACTATATTTGAAACTCATACGAAATGCTGTACTGATTCAAGGTTGGTTTTTTTGGCTTCGCCATTTGATTTTCAGCAAAGTCGATGATCCATGAGGTGGGGGGTTAGATCTCGTCTGGCATTTTTGATGGCCTTGTTGCATGCTTAGGAGGTTGGCACTTGACATCGGAGGACTTTAATGGCTGTATTGCTTCGATATTGGATCAAAGTTTAGAGGCTGTATTTCCAGCTGCAATCATTGCATTTTTCGTAGACGTCCACAGTCTAATCGGCAAAATCATCTACTTGTTTGTTCTATTGACACATTCCTTCTCTTACGTGATCTCCTTCTTACAAGAGCTGCATTTCCTAGCGCGTGCAAATGTATCAGAATCGAAATCTTTAGCAACGAGGCAAATATCATTTTGCTTGCCATTGTCAGATGCCATCAGCTTCTTTGCATTTTGCTCCCTTCCAATATACTGGCTCAGCAGATTTGTTCGGTCTTGAGGTCGGGATCAGTGAGTTGCCACTATGAGCTTGGCATAAAAATATTAATAGGCATGAGCACACTCATGATTTGATTGGACTTATATTGATCACTTATTTCTTCTTTTCGTCAGATGGTAGCGTGTGAATAATTTAGCCTGCTAGTTTATACTCCAGTTCATAACAGCAAAAACATACCGAGAAATTGGAGATTCGGAATGTTCATCTGGCCATGGACATAACATTAGTCTGCTCCAAATGTTGGACCATGAAATGAAAATCCGTAACACACCAGCGGGCGTGATGCTTAATATATATGCAAGATGAAAGGCTTAAACTATCAAATCAGAGAACAATTTTAATTTCAGCTATATAATTCTTTACAAGAAAAAAAAATTCCCCTTTTGCCAGTTGGTCTGGAACTCAAGAAAACAGAAAATCCTCTTTATAAGGCATCAAGAAAAGTTAGGATAAATATCATTGGACGGTCCTAGACACTCCATCCTAACCTGGCAAAGAACAATCAATGGAAACTCGGAATTTCTCTTATGGGTTCTATGCTGGCACCGGTGCTGGTGCTGGCATATATGACTCTAGAATCAATTGCGATTGAGAAGGTTGCATGAACTGGATCATCAAGTAGGTATACTTCCATTCTCTGTCCACTTTGTCTTTGAACATCTCAGCAGAAACTCTCCAGCTCCATGTGGTCCTCGAATATAAAAATTAACCTACATTCAGTAAGGCAAAATGTTCAAAAGACATTCATCTACTGAAAGTTGAAAACCAATGTCACTTCTTGTCTGCTCTATAGCAACTTCCTTCTGCAAGTAAATGGGGCGGGGGCTGGCACTAAATTCAATTCAATAAAACGTGTGCATTGACTATTTATAGGAGTAAACAATGCATTTGGTCGAGAAATTGTTTCTGACATTACCTGGACATGCTCTGCTCCATCTTCATCAGTGTAAATTTTATTTGGAATTCGTTGGCGAGCAGCACGATTTCTACTTTCTTGACCGTAGCCTGTGATTGGAGATCCAATCCTTACCCTGACCTGATATAAAGAAAGCTAATCCTAAGTGAATTGCAGAATTGTATTCGCTAACAAAAAGTACATGGCTATAGGAGAATATTAGGCTGTATAACAAAGATAAAATAGGATCATAGACATTCTAACAATTTCCAAATTGGAAGATATATAAAGATTAATTCCATCTCTAGTTTTGCACTGATTACAAACTGTTTTGGTATTTTTATGGTTATGCCTGAAGGACATTGAAATAGCTGACTACCCTCTTTGCGTAATCTAATCTCATCTGCATTGTTTCATGACAGCTGAATAATAGCTACTCCATAAATGTTAATCTATAGGCCTCACTATATTCACTGTATAATACAACCCCTGTCCATTTCTTATCATAAACTCTCTTTTATACATAGAGAAAGGCAAGTGCATAAACAATGTCAAGGCTTGATGTTTTAAGGTTTCTGATTCATGCTTTGGGGGTTTCATAAACCGGTAACTGCAGCATGTCAACTGAATATAATGATTGATGACAAGAAGAGTGAAACTATGACCAATGTTGAAAGCCTAAGAAGATGGCATAGTCACCTGGCTGTCATCTTGAATTCTTTTCAGTGACTTGTTAAAAATCTTGTACCTAGTAGAACAAGGTTATTCAGTCAAATGAAAGAGACATGCACAACTTTAGATCTCTAGTTTATATAAAACAAAGCACTGAAGAAAGCTAACTCTTACTCTTTTGGTTCAAATATAAGCTCCTTGAAAACTGCATAACCTGCAGCAGCTGCAATTCCAAGTCCGGCAAGAATAATAACACTGTAGGAAGCCCCCTCTGCAAATGTGACAGGCTTCTCCGGGATATTGTATGTAGGTGCATCAAAAGGATCCTCAACTGTAGATACATCTTTTCTGGTCTGTCCAGGGTAGTACAGTAAAAACACCAAAATAGACTTAGGCTATGGGATCCAAGATGACCACAAGAATCCAGCAAACATAAAAGAGAAATGTTGAGTTGTGAAGGATGAGCACTATGACATCTTTTAGTCATGATGATTTTCATACATCTAAGTTCATCCATTTAATTTCATTGACAACACAAATAACTCTAATCATTTGCTGCAGATAATTAGTTATAAAGTGCGATAAAAATAAATATAGTTCTCACTGGCAAGTGGGACTGGACACAAACATATAACTAAGAACTATTCAAACTCAAACCTCAGATGAAGCTTCACCATCTTTCTTTGAAGCTTTCGATGCAAAGTATCTAGTGTAAAAAGGCTTATCGTTGCTAGATCCATGATTTTCCAAAAAGCCAACCGTGCAGTCTCCACGGTGCTGTCCTCCGTACAGGACGCGGAATCCTGTCAAAACATCACTGCCAGTCTATAATTCGCAAAAGGGGATACTTTACCAAAAAAACAAAAAGATGTCCAAAATAAATTCGCCCACTCTACCCTGATAGCTGCAGATATCAAACTTATCAGTTTGAGAGCCGAGCATCTAACATAATTATATTATTGTCTCCTATTGAGACCCCTTTCAAAAATTGGGCGACAGCCCAAACTTGAACAGGTTCATTGTCATACTGTTAATTTGAAAAGTCGTCCTCTAAGAAGCCCAAAATATGCATCTGTATAAAACCACTTGGTCCAAGTGAAAGAATCAGCTTAGAGGAAGGAAGTACACAAGTTTGTGCTGCAATAGTGTCACTAACCATTATGTCGCAGTATGTCCTGCAGAAGAAAGTGACAAGGGGGGAAAGGAAATAAGCTCGCAGTTATCAACCACATCTTTGCTGAAAAAAAAAAAAAAGGACAACAAACGCAAGGAAACACAAGCAAGGCCTCCTCGTAAATATGCACGAGGTCTTTCTACTCCACAGCTCGTCACTTAGGCAAAGCACGACTAATGACTAATACCCTTTGAAGAAAACAAAGCCAATAAAATAAATTTCTCGATTAGCTTCACCTTTTAGCCGATTTGCCAAGTTTAGCAGCATTCTGCGTCGCTGCGAATGATGAAAAGTTAACCAAGCCCACATTGGATACATTCTTCACAGGCTTTGGCTCCAGGAGTGGAGACGATTCGTACTGAGATCTCAATAAACCACCGCAACTGCTCCTCAGCGAAGTTGCTGATCTCCAAATGCACCTCATCCTCAAGAAACTAACAACTAAAGCTGTAGTGGATTTTTCGCAGAGGTCAAAGTAATTATTCAAACAATCAAATTGCAGAAACCCCAGATGGTAAGAATTGGACAAGCGAAATAATTAAGACCAATACAGGCCAATTCCCAAGAGCCAAAAACCCAATTGTGGAGCTTTATACAGCACGCACGTGCCAACAGAGACCCCACGTACATGGAGCCCCCGAGAACCGACTTGTGTGGCCCATAATCCGTTTGTCTAAATCTGGGCCAAAAGCCCCGAGCGGTGTCCTATTTACGCTTGTTAATGCTCGCAGGCTTTCTCCACCAAAGGGGGCGGTCAAGAGGTGCCTTTGAGGAGAATCAGGGCAGTGGCTGCCAGGTCGGGATATAAACACAGACGCACACAGACGCAAACGAGAAAGTAGAGGCGAACTGAAATTTCAGTTGTCTTCTCTCTGAGCTTCCCTTTCTCTTTCCACCATTAACATCTTTGTTTGGGGCCAACAGGTCTCTTTTCTTGGCAGTAAGTCTTTCTCTTTATTGGCGTTATGCACGCACACACACACACACACATCCGTTGGGTGCCAGAATTTTAACTATTGTTCTTTTTCTATCCTCTTTTCATTTTCATTTTCGCGATCCTGAGCGATTTTAGAGGTCTGTAGTTATCATTTGAAATGACGACAGTTCTAGTTATACTTAGGATATCCATGTCTTGAATTGATTTTGTAAAGCTTTGCCTGCTTTTCAAAAAGGGACTGTCGCAGGCCTAGGAATCCAGGGAATTGTCCAGATATTGTGTGTTTCATAGGTTAAAATTGGTTAGGCTATTAGTGTCAAGTTTATGACGCAAACAGACAGTGGGTGAAGTTTTCGGATTGCGCTCATTATTGCTCATGTTGTGCTTTTCTCAAGAAAATTTTGGTCACAGATGATGGAACTTTGAATTCTACGCCATGTTTACAGTAAAGTTGACTATTAGTGCTCATGTTTACAAGTACAGTGTTGACTATTTGTTCTGGTTTTTGTAATACTGATGAAGGGTGAGCTTGATGTAACAGTGAAGTTTATCTGGATGTCACTGATTCTAAGTTGCGAAAATAGCATTTCTGTGGAAAACATAGTTAATACTACTTACATCTTACCCTTCCTTAGAATTCACAGTACAGTAGTCTCATGTACTAAGACACCTTTTTCATTTTTTTTTTTCCTGTAATAATGATAAGAGCTAAGTGTGGGTATCAATTTCATTGCCAGTGGATGTGCTAGTGTGGTTGTGCTTCTTGCTCAACTTACAAATTCTGTTGTATGTCAGATGGCAAGATGGGATGAGATTTTGTCCCTTCCTGTGCAGAATCCTCCGTCTTTGGAGTTTTCTGCTGCTGATCTTGTGTGGTCTAAAGTTGAAGGTTGGCGTGACAATATAGATAGACTTGCACTTATCCCTTTTGCTAGGGTGGATGATTTTGTAAGGGGCGAATCTGCAAATAAAGACTGTCCAACAAGGTTTCACGTTGAAGCAAGGCGACGTCGGCCTCCAAAGGCTCCTTGCAAGCAAAAAGTTGATGGCATCCTTGAATACATATTGTAAGTACTGTTTCATTCTTTTTGGTGTTCCATACTTGGCAGTCCCACACCCTATCTTCCTATTGATTTTCTTTTAATATTTAGGTATTGGTGTTCTTTTGGTCCTGATGATCATCGGAAAGGTGGCATAGTGAGACCTAGTAGGACAACATATGTTCCAAAGAAGAAAAATGCTGGTAGACCAAATACTAAACGTGGCTGCACATGCCACTTTATTGTGAAACGTTTGATAGCTGAACCATCTGTAGCATTGATCATATATAATCAGGACAAGCATGTAGATAAAAAAGGTTTGCCATGCCATGGCCCACAAGACAAGAAGGCTGAAGGAACCCGTGCTATGTTTGCCCCTTATATTTCAGAGGATCTGCGGCTTCGTGTTTTATCTTTGCTATATGTTGGTGTCTCTGTGGAGACCATAATGCAGAGACACAATGAGTCAGTTGAGAAACAAGGTGGTCCATGCAATCGTGATGATCTTTTGACTCATAGGTATGTGCGAAGACAGGAAAGGAGCATCCGTCGTTCTACATATGAGCTGGATATGGATGATGCAGTTAGTGTCAGCATGTGGGTTGAAAGCCACCAGAGTCATGTATTCTTTTATGAGGATTTCTCCGATTCAGATCCTCTTACTTTGGGCATTCAAACAGAGTGGCAATTGCAACAAATGATTCGGTTTGGGAACCACAGTCTTATGGCTTCTGATTCAAGGTTTGGAACAAATAAATTGAAGGTTTGTTCTTTTGGTTTATATGATATAACAATTTGAATGTCATTGTCAGAGTCTATGGGGCATTATAAACATCTTAGAAGTTAAGCAAGTTCTTTTCTTGGTTTCATGCAGTATCCAATCCAGAGCCTTCTGGTGTTCAACTCAGACAAGAAGGCAATCCCTGTAGCTTGGATAATAGCACCAAAATTTGCTAGTACCGATGCACATAGATGGATGAGAGCACTTTACAATAGAGTCCGTACCAAAGATCCTACTTGGTCTTTGGCTGGGTTTATGGTGGATGATCCTCTAGCAGACATCCTTGCAATTAGGTTTGTGACTGACCCCTTTTCCTCCCCAATGTAGATGTGTAAATTTGTGTGCTGTCCTTTGATTGTTTGTGTAAGCGTTGCTGTATTCATATGATAGTTGATTAAAGTTTTTTGGGTCCTAGTATTCATGTGATAGTTGATTAAACTGTTTAAGTTTTTTAGGTCCTAGGTCTGATTCTGACCGTATTTTCATGTATGCAGCCTCATTCATGTTGTAATGTTGCTATGTAAGCAAAGAGTAACCTTTTGAGACCCCAGATCCCTGTAACAGAGTGCTTAACATGAACTATTGCCTAAAGCATGAACATGATGCATCATAACTGCTTTAGTAATTGGCTTTAAATCAATTGGTAGAGATATTCCACTGCCTTACATTGCTTCATCTTGAAATAAAAATGGAGATGAAAAATTGCTCATTTGAATGTATACATTTTGGGTTCATGGCTGTTACTTTTGGATTTTCAATCCAATACTGCAATGGTCTTGGTCAGCTAACATTTATGTGTTTGAAGATGACTTAGTGATTTGGTGCAGTACATTAATGGATAATAGTAAGTATCCAAAGTGTTCCTGTAGGTTTTCTATGTGATATTGCTTCTCCAAAATGAGACCTATGTCTTTTATCTTCATTGTTCTCAGGGATGTTTTCCAGTGCTCCATATTAATTTCCTTTTGGCGGGTCCGCCATGCATGGCATAAGAACTTATTAAAGAGATGCTCAGAAACAGAGATGTGTGTCCAGATATCAAGACGGCTTGGGCAGGCAGTAGATGATATTTGTAGAGGAAATGGAACTATGGGTCTATTTGAGGTGTTTATGGAAGACTTTGTTGATTGTTCTGATTTTATTGATTACTTCAAGGCTATCTGGTTTCCCAGAATAGGTAGGTTACCATATCAACTATTTTTCTTTTTAAGTGTTTCCTTGTCTGCTCAGACTGCTATCTTTTCTATCTTCTTCATATTTATAGTCAAAGATGTCTCTAGATCAATTGACGGTCTTACTGGTTTACCTGTCATGTGAGGAAAAGGTCAAAAGTAGATTTCTTTTGTACCAGGAAATTGGGTTACTGCATTGAAAGCTCTTCCACTGGCCAGCCAGGAGACTTGTGCAGCAATGGAATTTTACCATAACCAGCTGAAGGTCAGGCTGTTGAATGAGAAGGATCCTGCTGTTTATCAGCGTTTTGATTGGTTAGTTGATAAGTTAGGTACAAAAGTGCATTCCTACTTTTGGCTCGATGAATACTCTGAGAAAGATGATTTTTCAAGATATTGGAAAGATGAATGGGACAGTGGTTTAACATCTTGGAGAAAGGCCTTGAAGATTCCAGACAGGGATGTTGTTCTGGAAGATAGATGTGCAACAGTTGCCGATCAACTTGATCAAGATAAGTTTCATGTTGTATGGAACCCAGGTTCAGAATTTGCTCTCTGTGATTGCAGATGGGCAGAAATGGGCAATCTGTGTGAGCATGTGTTTAAAGTTATTAGATTCTGCCGCCATAAATATTGGAAGCCATCTATTAGCCTATTTCAGTACAATAAGGCCTTGTTTGACACACTTCACTGTCCCTCTCACGACTCTTTGATACGTGATCATGCTGTTTCCCTGGCAATTGCTGTACAGAAGGAATTAGATGCTCTAGTTTGCTTGGATAGTTACCAGATTGCTGTGGATCTCACTCAGAACCAAGGTCACACCCATGAGCAGCAGATAGGTGGATCAGAATCTGCAAATCAGGACAGAGGATTATTGAATGAAAATCATCTGTCATCCAGTAATGTGAACAGACATGAGGTTCATGGTGGTGTAACAGGAGATGTTGAGGGTAGTACTCAGGAAGAAAAAAATACACATAAAGAAATGGAGGTTGACCCATTATTCAGCTCTGTTTCTCATCATGTACCTTCACCTAGTAAGGTTGCACCTAATGATGTTATGTCTGAGAATCAAGACAGGATAAAAAGTGATATTGGTGCTGACTTGAGTGAGAGTCAACCTTATGAGGACAATGGCTTGACTTGTCAAGAGAGTGCAATGGATGTGGAACCACCGTCCATCAATGTCCCACCTGCAGTGGAGGAGCAATTTATAGCAATTAATCAGAATGAAAATCATCTGTCATCCAATAATGAGAACAGGCTTAAGGTTTTCTTTGGTGTAACAGGTGATGCAAAAACCACTTGTGAGGAAATGGAGTTTGACCCATCATCCATATCTGTTTTGCATCCCAGGTTACCTTCACTTGTTAAGGTTGTATCTAATGATTTTGCCTCTGAGAATGAAGACGGCATAAAAAGTGATATGGGTCCTGACATGTGCGAGAGTCAGCCTTCTGATAATAATGGGTTGACCAGTGAAGTGAAAGCACCTAGTGAAGTGAAAGTACCATCCATCAACGTCTTATCCACAAGGGACCTGCAGGAGCAATATACAGCAATTTATGAGGATGTTGTTTGCAAAAATAATCCTGTGCCACCAGTAACTGAGCAATATACAGTAATTTATCGGAATAATGTTTGTGAGAATGAACCTGAGCCATCGGTAACTGCTAGTGCAGCAGATGACAATAATTTATCTGACAAAAAATCTTCAGTCTTATCTAATGCCTTTAAATTTATTGATGTAGCTGGTACTTCAGATCCTGTGGGAGAGACTGCATTGGACTTAGAAAGCGAGAATAGGACTGAGAACCATTGCTCTACGGATAATGCTTTTTGTTTAAATGGGATTCAAGGTTATAAGAGAAATGATTTTGTTCCTGATCATGGTTCTACTGCAGTTGGTAGCATGTTGGAATCAGAATCATTGCAGAATTCCTCATCGGTTTCAATTCATAGTGATGGACAGCCTCCTGCTACGATTTCAACCCAAGAAACTGGTTCTTTTGAGGAGCCACTTTCAAGAAACAAGCAAATTCTGAGCAGATGTACGCTCCAGAAGGGTGCTCCATATGACAAAAGTGAGAACAATTCAAAGAGCCAGTCGGAAGATGTCAAAGTTGCCATTGGCGAGGGAAACAATTCAGCAGAATCTGCAGAAGAAGTTAATGGCTTTGACAGAGGCCCAGGTGACGCTGGTGAAGCGGCTGATGAGGGCTAATTTGCCCATTCTTATTTTTCGTTTTTGTTTCAATGTACATAACTCCTTCATGGGCACATATTAAAAGGTTATATGCCCTTTTAACGTCGTTAACATATCTTGGAAAACTAAATCAAGTTATTATTATTATTATTATTGGTTTAAAAAAAGGAAAAATTCGTCCAGTTGCGTTTGTTTTTGATTCATTACATTACATTGGAAGTATAGCATAATGTGAGAAACAACCTATGACATGAAAATGAACAATTCTTACATCACCTTTTAACGGGGCTTGCATTTTTGTTTTTAGGTTTTTTTTTTTGGGGGGGGGGTTATTTCCAAAACATTTTATTTCAAATTCCTGTTTTAATGGCTGGATGTTTTTATTTTTCTTGGATGATAAAAGCATCATCTGCCAGCAAGGAAGAGGAAGAAAAAGAAAAACAAAGGGAGATAAAGGTAAATTCACTATCATTTTTGAATCAGAGAAAATTTTGGGAATGTGGGCATATTGGTGGAGGGTAGTGGCAGAAACCGCCTTAACCGTCATTGCCAAAAAACACAAAAAAAGAAAAACGGCAAAATCATAGTGAAGTTCTGGGAAGAACAGAAAGAACGAAGACCCAAAAAAGAAAAGGTTGGAACGACAGGAGAAAGAAACAGAGAAAAGGGTGAATGAGTAGAAGAAAAATGGAAGGGAAGAGAGAAGAGATAAGAAAAGGGCCATGGAAAGCAGAAGAAGACGAAGTTCTAATAAACCATGTGAAGAAGTACGGCCCCCGAGATTGGAGCTCCATTCGGTCCAAAGGCCTCTTGCAGCGTACCGGAAAGTCCTGCCGTCTTCGTTGGGTCAACAAGCTTAGACCCAACTTGAAGAAGTATAAAAATTTAATTTGAACTACCAACCCATTTCAACGAAGTCCTGTTTCTGTCACTCTTCTCATTGAACGTGCACGTTTGCCTCGTTTTAATGCACTATATTGAAATGGGTCTACTGCATTTTTCTTTTTGTGTTTTTGCAGTGGGTGCAAGTTTTCGGCGGAGGAAGAGAGGGTGGTGATAGAGATGCAAGCGCAGTTTGGGAACAAGTGGGCAAAGATAGCGACTTTCTTGCCGGGGAGAACAGACAATGACGTGAAGAATTTCTGGAGTAGCAGGCAGAAGAGGCTAGCAAGGATTCTACAGACTTCTGCAGCAGCGCCCTGTTCCTCTTCATCGAACTCCAAGCCACAGAAAATTAAGAAAGAGCCTCCTGCCTTTCATGATGTTCCTACTTTAGAGGTAAATCGAATTGCTTTGCCCACCCCTTCCTTTTCTTTTTTTTTTTCTTATTACTTCATGGAAGTTTTTTGGGCATCGGGTGCTTGATTGATGGCTTTCTCTGCATTTGGCCAGATTAATTTGAGTATCACTCGGTTCACTTCTCTGGCTTCTGCAGTGGACTGCAGAAAGCATCTGATTAATTTACTCAGTGAAAGCTCTATGAACATGTGTCTATTTTTTAAAATTAATTACAAGAGTCATCAGTTCCAATAGAATTGACGCAAGATTTTGTCTTTGTAGAGGTAGTGGGGTGGTTCGAGACCCATGTCCCCAAAAGTTGTACAAAAACAGGAATCCTTCTTCCCCCTTCGCATGGTTATAATTTTCTTCCTGTATTCTGTTTTAGTGGTTTCTACTATGTGACCAGAAGATGATAGAAATTGTTACAACCTTAATGGCATAAATAGAGGAAGGTCGAGAACGAACACAAGCATGACATGGTGTGGCGCATAAATTAGTTTGACTTCATAATGTGAGGACAAATGTAGTCGCAACAAAATGATAAGAAAAATTAAGGGAGTAGTTTATACGTTGGCTTCTAAATTTTACCCGTACCTTTCATTTTTCTTATGGAAATATGATATTTACAAGGTGTTTTGATCTTTTCACCTAAAGGGTCCAATGTTCATTTCTCCAATGGAGGAAGAGTCGTCCTCCAAGCCCCAATCATGCTCATCATCCTGCATGGAGAACCCAGAAACGATCAGAATGGTGGCATTACCAGACCTGGTTAAGACTGAGTTGCCTAGCTGTGATGTGAATCCTGTAGATGAGTCCCAAGTGCGGATTTCTTTCCCTCAAATGCCACAACCACAAACAGACCTTTCATTCTCACCTGAAAGCCAAGAAATCTTGGCTAGGCTTGGTGACCCTTATCTTTTTAACACTTTTGGGGCAATTGGTCCTCCTGAACTTGGAGATGGTGCGCAACTCTCCCTCGGACCGCCCTTGTTTGATCCGGCAACAAGTTATGCCTATGGTGGCAGGGAAGTGAAGAATTCTGTGACGCCAGACGCCTTCTTTGATGACTTCCCCGCAGACATGTTTGATCATATTGAGCCATTTCCAAGCCCCTCAGAGTGGTGAATGTGGACATTTATTAAACTAGTGAGCTGCAAAATTAGAAATGACGGTCAAGCAATTGTCATTCTTGTAAAATACTAAAACTCTTTGAACCCTATAAATCGTGGGTCGGCAGCAGCCTCTTCCTTTGACTATTTCAATGCGTGGTAATTCAAACGTTATATTCTCGATTTTGATATTTTGTGATGCCCTCTACTCCTTCTTTGTAACCCTAATTTTCATACAATTTCTTTCAATGCCAAAACAGTTCTTGAATTATCATGTATTGAATTTTTACAATTTATTTTGGTAATGCAAACTCCAATAAAAAAAAAAAGTACAAACATTTTGAAAAAAACTCAATAGACTTTTTCTACTGGTAAATTTTTCAAAGTATATAAACTTATCATGTATTGAACTTTATGCACACGAAATGATACATATTTTATTTCACCAATGATATGATGTCTTAAGAAATTTTAAGAGAACGCACATACACACAATTTTGAATGAGTATTTAAAATATTCTAAACTAGTTTAATATTCTTAATTTATCTTTATATCCCTCTTTCAACAAAAATTGTCAAATTTTTAAAACTTTTAATGAAGTTAGATATATTTTATTCAGTGTTACCAACCCTACCATGCAATTATTTTTAATGTAATGTATTAATATCTTTGTTTTGTTGCAGGAACATGAGGCCGCCCCAAAATTGCTCTTTTTTTTTTTTTTTTTCTTAAGATCATGATGGATAAGTAACCAGTTTAATTTCGTATTAGACTAAATGATCTATTTGATTATTTGCTATAACTTTTGAAATTTGAATTACATAGTTTTTGTTATTTTTTCGAAAAGTTGATAACATAATGACTATTGCAGTTCATATTTTCACATTATTTCCCGAAAACAAAACCATGGTTTTCGTCATCAAAGATCATAGCAGAAATGAAATTGGTGAATTTCACCATGTATTGGAAGCGTCTGCTTATTGGTTTGCAGAAAGCCTCCCGTAAAGAGTCTCACAAACGATGACGCTCTAATTCCACCAGCGGTGGCAGATTCTGAACAACTTTTCAGTTACGAGTATGATTAAAAAAAAAAAAAAAAAACTAAATATGTTAGGGTTTCAAACCCAAAACCTTAGAGAGCATAAAAACCTCTCTACCACCAAATTAAATGATAATTTAAATAAATTTTAGTCGTGGGAGAAAGTTAGGGAACCCCCAAATCCGCCCGTCCGCCAGTTTGAGTCACGGGGCATCAGATATGGTGCCTAGACCAGAATGGGAAAACACTTGAAAATCTCCAGCTTTGAATGATTGACCCTCATAAACAATATGTCTTCTCAGATTTGAGTATGCACAATACTCTGCTTCGTACACTGTTTTGGCAACTGAAAACGCTGAAACTGAAGTGCCAACGCCTTCCCCTGTTTCAAATTTCAAGGAGCGTGGAGAGAAGAAGAAAAGAGAGAGAGAGAGAGAGTTCAAAGTCATCACCAAGACAGGAAAAGTAGCAACTGGCAGACGTGTCACAATCTAAACTCCTAGATTGGTCGTCGACGAGGTCAGCAGAAATAACCAAATTTGAATGGTATAAGGGCTTACCGTGCGTGACAAGCAGCAAGTTTTCCAAAGGGTATCGGTTGGCAAGTTCCGTTATAATTTGTTTGTACCTTGCTCTAGCATCCCTCGAGCTTTCTTGCCATTCTGGCAGCTACAGTTACCTCAAAACAAATGAGAGAACGCCATTATGTCTTATCACTAACACACCCATCAATGGATTTGTCTCTTCCAATGATCAATCCTGATTTAATTGTCAACAAAACATAGTTTCTCGTAGTTTAAAGGAAAAAGAGACAAATTTTATGTTTTTTTTTTTTTAATATTTACAATATTTGGGTTGAAGATTTTGACTTCTTATTCATAAAGTTATTATAACCAATCAGTTTTAGTTTTATTAAAGACACACACACCTTAATTATAGTTATGCTCTGCTCATCGTATGAAAAGATTAATAAAGTTCACACCAATTTCACGGCTCTATTTTGCCTTTTTCTGGAGAAAATAACAGATCACTTCACCTAAAGTCATTGGAAGTGGCAGGTAAAACCGTACCTCTTTATAAACTGGCTTCACAGCATCCAATGTTCCATCAGGTAGCGTAGCTTGAAGATCAGGGATATTGAAGCCAAAGTTACCATCTTTTGGTGCAATATAAGATCTGATGGCTTCCGTGTTCAACATCTCACACAATCCATACTCTATAGAAACCTGACAAATTAGGTTTTTACCTTGTCAAATTCAGAAAGCAATTACCTTCAACCGGGGGATGAAAAAAAAAAACAGAGGGTAAAGATTGATGCATTGCCTTGACTTTGGAAGGGTCGATGGCGATACCGTGGCCGCACTTGGCATTGGGATCATCGTCGACGGCGCAAAGGGCAGAGACGACCTCGTAGGCGGTCTGGACGCAGCGAAGGAAAGGAGAGACGAAGACCCGGTGGATATTAAACCCAAGATCAGAACGTAACTTCCTGCCGACGCGGAACGCTCTTTCCCGGCCATCGTCTATTAAGGGCGGATCCCAAGGTCTCGCGGCTGTCGTCACCCACTGTGGTTCGAAGTTGTCGAGACGGTCGCTGTGCCTCATGACGACGACGTTTTGATGAAATTCATGGACTTGTCCCTGGTGATTGTTCTGAGAATCCATTGTTTATGGATTTTTTCTTCTTCTTCTTCTTCTTTCGGCAGAGAAGCGTGGCCCTTAAGAGCTGAAACTTAGAATGCTAAATTTAAAAAAAATAAAAAATGAATAAGCAGTTGTTAGAAAGAAGAAGACGAAGGAAAGCTTCCTTTTCGCATTTTATACAAGTTGGAAAAAGACGGCTTAAAGGCTCAATGAAATCTCCAAGCGTGGAGGAGGACGGCAGCCTGGCGGGCCAAGAGGCCCAACAAGAGAAGGACGGTAGAAAATTTAGAAGCTTGTAACCTGTAAAGTCGAAAACGGTGGCTCGACGGACAACGACGCCTCAACGCGTAAACGGACTGGACCGGAGTTTGCCAGTCAAGCATCATTAGCCAATTGACGACAAAAAGAAGAATGTTCTGTCCTTCTAGAGACACTCTCTGTTATTTAACGAATTGTTTCGACGAGTTTCTTAACAGATTACAAAAAAAAAAAAAAAAAAGGGTAAAATAAAGTTCTAGCACATAATACGCCATAACATCCTGTATCAAGTAGACTTGAATCCGGTTTCAATTTAAATTTCAATTCTGGTTCAATCGGGTCAATTTTTGTTTTTTTTTTTTAAATATTTATAACACTTCGTTGGAAAGGAAATGCAGCAATGCAAACTCCACGAAATTGCAAAATTAATTGACTTGTTGGGTATGAAGTTTAAGACCAACGGTTTAGTCTTACACGTGTAACCTCTGTCATCTTTTAGTTATGTTTTGTTAAATAACCTTTTTAGATTTTTCGAGTGTTAAAGTCATTCAATTATATTGTTTAAAATTCAGGGACTCGGTGAAATTTAATTATATTACATTCAATTTTATTGTGATATTGTCGAAGAAAAAAAAAATTCTACAATGCAATTAAATTCTCAAACTTTGACAAACACTACTAAATTTCACAATTTTTATTAAAAAAAAAAAGATAAAATTTAGGATTTGTTCGAATTATATTGTTAATTTTTTGTTTTTTTATCATTTATTGTTTATGTTTTACTTTTTGTTATCAATCTATTATTTTTCGTTGTCTATTTTTTTATTACGACCAACTATTTTATTATTTTTTTTACAAGAAAAAATATAAAAGACTAACAATAGACATTCAACAATTTGACCAAATCAATACAATACAATACTAAATATCATAATAATAAGTCCCAAACTCAAACAAAGTGATGAATTATTGAAATATAACCAACAATATTTAATTTTTTAAGACAAAATCGTCAAAAATCAAAGCAGAAATGAAATGGAATGAATGAATGAATGAATGAATTTGACCATGGATATAGGAAGCTTCTGCCTATTCGTGCGGAGAAAGTCTTCGATAAAATATTTCACAAATGACGAGGCTCTACTTCCACCGACAGTCACGGATTCATATAATAATTTTTTAAGAATGAGTGAGGCTAAAAATAATAAATTAAACGTGCTTAATTTTCAAACTAATACTTTGAAAACAAAAATTTCTCTATCATTTGACCGAATGATAATTTAAATAAAATTTAGCCACACACACACACACACACACACTATTAAATAAAATCTAATACCAAGCGGTGGAAAGGTCATCCCCCCCCCCCCCCCCCAAAAAAAAAAAAAACAAAAAACAACAACCGCCTAGTCCGCCACATTGTCGTGGCGGCGCAACCAAATTGGGGAAAAACTTGAAAATCTCCAGACCTTAATAAACAATAATACGTCTTCTCAGATTTGATACTAATCCGAATTCAGATTAAGAATGGGAATGATGATATAATGTATTTAGAAATGGGGCAAAAATTCAGATTGTAATTTGCTAAAAATGCTAATCACATTTTTAAATATATTAAGAATGGGAATAATGTAAATTAACACAATCAATTAAAAAATATGCTAAATTAAATAATTCACTTCAATGGTTTTATTATATGTTAAGAGAGGAAACTCTTGAAAAGAGGAAAAGCTGAGAGATTTTGTCCCACTTTCATCTTTGAACTCTTCTAATTTAATTTGATTATTTTGTATGGTACCTTTCCGACCTCTCCCGTTTATTAGGCCCAAATAGCCTTGGGCTGAGGTTCACACAATGATTCACAACAATATTTCCAAAACAAATTGGTTTTCTCATAATAATAATAAACAAATTTAAGGGGGCACTTAAATGGTTACTCGCTCTGTGGTTTACGGTTTAATAAAACTCCTGCGTGTGTGTAGAGGAATTCACCCCTAAATTTAGTGGAAGCCACCACTGAACGACAGGTTTGAATGCTCTGGGATCTATGTCAGGAGCTTCGGCCTCCAATTCCAATCTTTGATTTCGCATGTCCACATCAAGATGGCTGAAGTGTTCGTCTGATCAACGACAGCAGCCTTTTGCTCTGTGGTATGTGGAGACTCAATTTGTTGTGCCAATTGGCTAAAAAAATTTCATGTTGTTCGCAATTAAACTAAAGCCTCAAATTTCTGTTCTGTTCTAAAGAGATTGTTCCTGAACATTTGGGGCCTCTCTCTGTCAGATCCACTCCAGATCGTCCATTTTGGATTCGGACCTCGTTAACTGCCCACTTATTTTCAGCTGCAGGAATTTTTGTCTGTTTCCTTTTTCTCTTGTTTTCTAATAAGCAAGAAGCTAGATTAAGCTATGGAAACTGTGTCATTGAAAAGAGTAGGGCTTTAGTCCTGAGAACATTACTTACTCCATGCTCATTTGGGGACCACAAAACAAGCATATGATGGTGGGAATGAGAAAAGCCGCTCCTAAATCTTCATCTGATCGGAAAAACCTCTACGTGACCGTTTGAGGAACTCAATTGTACCTTATAATAGTGACCATTATACCTTATCGAAGTAACACCAAAGAAAAAAGGAAAAAAAAAAAAAGAAAAAGATTAATGTTATCAAAGTACCAACGAACAAGGTTTTGGCCAGCTGGTAAATGGCCAAGTGTGATAATAACAAATTCTTCTGAGGTAAATAACAAGTCGATGCCGTGTCTAGGTATTCTAAGATAATTAACCTTTAAATTCTGAGAACTTGGTCAAGTTTCTCAAGTAACTCAATTGATTTATGAACTCGAGTCTTAAACGCAATTCCAAGTGATGCAGAGATAACATCAACTAGCTGGCACAAAACTATTTATAATATGGTGGGTTAGAAATGGGATGGCCCAACGTTAGGTTTTGATTTTTTCTAACTTGGAACTTTTGGAGGATAATGCATGTGATTTGCATTAAAAATTCTAGGTAGCTTCCAAGAAGATCAGATCCTTATAGGTTTGGGGGATATATATATATATATAAAGAGCTAATTTAGATTATTTGGGCAACGATAGGACGAGAGATTACCTCAACACCACCAATTTGAAATTTTGGAGGAGCAACCGCTACAGGACCCAGAATGAAGTCATTGTATCCGGAGGCCAGGTTCTGGAGGATCCACCGAAATAGACAACCACGAGTAGACCCACCCATCACTGACATGACACATGCCTGCATTCTAGCTGTCCATGTACCTTCGTTCAAGACAAATCCCTAAAGCTCATCATTCCCACGTGGACTGATATATCAACAGAAATTCAAAATAATGATCTCATTTCAACCGTCCAATTAGATGGGTTGGGTTACGTGTACGGTCCGTAAGCACATTTCTTATTTCAAGTGAAAGAAGGGAGCGGTGGGAACAATGATTGCTGAAAAGAATTCTGCGTCTTAAAAAAAAAAAAAAAAAAAAATCAAGGTTCTCATCCCAACGGTTTTTCTGATGAAAGGAATGCCTAGCTTATAAACAAACCCCCAAAACTAATTTGATTTAAGTTTATATTGGGCTCTAGAATCGCAAATGTTAATGTTGGACACGAGGAAACTCGTTCGGACCCAATAATAAATAACTTTCAACTTGCTTTGATTTACTTTGAAGATAATCGATATATAGGTATAACACTCTTTTTTTTTTTTTTTTCCGCTAAAGGAAAAGAAAAAGTTCAACTGAAGCAAACCGCCGCCGGGACAGAAAATTTTTTTCAGGCATATAAAAATATTTTATATCTGGGGTCGGCCAATCATGCTTAATTGCCAACTTACAGATTGGGGTTGGACAATATTTTGGCCATTAAGGTAATTTTAATGGGCACGAGCAGCAATGTTTTAGTACATGTGTTCTTGACATTAGCTAGTTGACAAACATACTCTTGTGGGACCTTAGTAAGAGACACGAAACCGTGCGGCACCAGTTCAAAGATATATTCTTTTAAACCAAACAACTAATCCCACCGACTGAAAAACAGGAAGCACTGTTTCATCCTGACCTTCCACCAAGCCAACAAACCGTGGCGGCACCAGTTCAAAGATTTCTTCTTAAGCCAAACAACTAAACCCACCGACTGAAGAACAGGATGCACTGGTTCATCCTTACCTTACAAGCCAACCCCATATAATCTAAGATCCTTCTAGTGTTACACAATTATGCTATTGCGCTGTGAGACAATAGCTTGTTCTAGGAAATCTGGCAGCATGGGAACCATCCATCCGTGCGATTGTGATGCGTGTCATTAAGTGTCTCCTTGTCCTAATAATTCGCCTTATGCAAGCTAAAATTATAGAGAATTAATGGGTGATAGATAGATATAAAAATTTTTTGGGTGGTGGGGGCGGGGAGAGGGGGAATGTCTATATTTAAAATTTTGGGACAATTATCAATTTGTAGTCCTATTAATAGGAAAATCGGGTATAATCTTTGCAGCAGCTGTCCTCCTCTGACAGTACACCTACTTAATAATTTCCGATGGTTGACTTGACATTAGGGAGCATGGCGCATTTGGCCACATGCAAATCGGACAATTTTTTGGACACGCGGCTTTATTTGGGTCGTTTTGGGACTACCAAACGATTATATATCTACGGAGTGCTCCATGACCACAAGAAATGTTCGATTTTGGAAAGCGATTTATGACAGGGCGCTATCAAAGACACAATCAAGCTAAACATGTAAAAAATGTGGTCATGACGAAGAAGACCTGCCAACCGAGCCTTTGGGGTGATTTTATGGGCATTGATATATTCTGGCGAATGGCCTTTCAAACCAGCCAACCAACAGCTTGAAGGAATACTTAAAAAACAGCAAATCTAGCAATCGGGTGAAACAAAACCAAGGACCACCCGTAAGGAGAAAATCAAATGGTCCACTTGCAACTCGCAATCATTCATCGTGAAAGTCGTTGTCTGAAATCTGAATGAGATCACATGCATTATACATAGATATATGTGTTCTTAAGTAAAGAAGAAAAGATTCAAATTGGGGCCAAAGGTGGATACACAAGATTAAAAAAAAAAGAAAAAGAAAAAGAAAAGAAAGAAAAACAGGGATTGGTCATCACGACCCGATCCTCCTTATGTGACTGGAGAATAGGCCAATAATAGCTAGTAACGAAAGAAGATGATAAAGATGAACTCGAGTCATATTGCACTATTCAATTACCCACACCGAGGAGCGACGTTCTCGCTGTGCTCCGGATTCATAAATAATCCACTTGGGGCAATTTGTCAAATGTTGAGGTTCATTCTTGCGATGTATGAGAAAGTCTTGCATGTGTTTCCTACTTTTGACTAACTACTAACATGCTACCACTAATTATTGTAGTTCGATATCAAAAAGGTCTCGTGCGTTGTCGCCTTACAAGTTATGAGTTTAAACTTTCATCAAAGTGTTTAGTCAAATTATATTTGCGTTCATAAAATTTATTTTTATAGTGTATGAAATTCTCTCTAATAAAATTATACATATCATTCTTACTTTGTCTTTTATTATTTTTTTTTAAAAGAAAAATATAATAAAACCACTAGTTGACTATAGCATTACCCAATTCAT
Source organism: Ceriops zippeliana (assembly GCA_037897445.1). Lineage (NCBI taxonomy): Eukaryota > Viridiplantae > Streptophyta > Magnoliopsida > Malpighiales > Rhizophoraceae > Ceriops > Ceriops zippeliana. Next base: position 1,002,769 of record JBAPLH010000130.1, on the reverse strand, counting down.
AAAAACATTCCCCAATTTAATGAACCATTCCTTTTTCCTCTCTCTCTTTTCTTTTATACTTTATCATTTATATATATAAACCCTTTAATAGCAACAAATTATGGTAAGGAATCATAAAAGCCAACTCATCCACTCTATTTTACGCAGCAGTCCCTTAAAGTGATAGCCACCATTTCTCTTTAGCTCGACGCAAGTAGGCTTCCTTCATGGACAAACATATCGACCTAGAGATTGATGCTCCTCTTCAAGATGGCTCCTCCCTTATTACGACCACCACCTCCTCCTCCTCCTCCTCCTCCTCCTCTTCCTCAATAAGCTTTTCATGCAATGATCAGAACCCAAAATATGAAAAAGCCCTTGTAGATCCAAAAAGATCAAGAAGCGCTCAAGAATTGGAAAGTGGCAATGATGGCAGGAAAAGGCAGAGGAGGGAGAGCGAAAACGCCAAGCACCCAACATACAGAGGAGTGAGAAAGCGGACTTGGGGTAAATGGGTGTCTGAAATCCGAGAGCCAAGGAAGAAATCAAGGATATGGCTTGGAACATACTCTACAGCTGAAATGGCGGCTCGAGCCCACGATGTAGCGGCTCTGGCCATCAAGGGCAGCTTGGCTTACCTCAATTTCCCTGAATTGGCCCACGAACTTCCTCGTCCCCTCAGCAAGTGTCCCAAGGACATTCAGGTTGCTGCTGCCAAGGCAGCCGCCTCTGCGTTTCAGTGTGAGGCCGAAACCGAGACGAGCCGAGACGAGCCAGCTCATTTGGCCTTGGACAACACACAGGAATCAACAAGCTCACCATCTGCTGCTTCCGAGGACGCACTGTTTGACCTGCCGGATCTCATCATCGACGGCGCCAATCACACCGATGTGTCTTGCTATTATTCTCAGTCATGGCAGCTATGCGCAGCCGATTCAGGCTTCCGGCTTGAGGAGCCGTTCTCGTGGGAGTCATAATAGATTTTTGTTTTGTCTCGTTTTGTTTTGTTTTTGTTTTTTTTTTTTTTTTGGTGGTTTGCGTTAAGGTAAATAACTTAGATTTATTACGGTATGTATATTCAGAGTCATCAAGCTGGGAATTCTGTGGCACAAACGATACCCAATTGGCAAAATGTCCTATTTGAATCCCAATCAGTGGTCGTTCTAATTGATTTCGTCGGAGTTGCGCATGGTTTGATAGAAAGAGTGGTTACATATCTTCAATTTTCTTCGCTTGGTCTCTTGAAATTTCCCTAACATCACTGGTCTGATATTACAAATCCAACGGCAACCAATCAACTTTAATTCTAATAGCCGTATTCAAGACTCTTAAGTATTAATTTTAAGTCTTACTTAGAGTCAATTAACAAAAAATATATAAATCATATAAGAGTATAATAAAATAAAAATGTCAAATGAAACTTTACTTAATATATTCATATACCATCTGAAGCGAACTTGAAATTATATGAATTAGACATATAATTTTAAATTTAATTTCTCTTAAATACTTCCTATATTTTAAATGAAGATCTGTAAAAGTGGATGCTGTAACTTGAAACTTGCCCAAAAGGAATTCTTTGTCATAAAAAAAAAAAATCCATGTGCCATCTTGCTTGCATTTGAAAATAAGCACACTGGCTATTAGAATCTGGACTATTGTGATGGTCGAGTACCACTTACTCGCAAATAAGGGAATATCGTTGATATGTTTTCAACAAGTTTCGGTTTATTATCTTTTCTCACTTTTTTTTTAAATTTTCCTTTTGGCTTTTGGGGAGTACAATTGAGCACATTTACCATCTAACTAAGATTAAATTGAGCACGTTAACAACCTTTGGCTTGGTTTGAATACCCAAGTTTTGAAGAAATGAAATCAAATGTTGATTTAAATTGGCTGTAAACTGAAACCCTTCAATAAAATGGCTTAACTCTTTTTGCTACGGTGGAAATAAGAGTCCCGAAGATCAAATTGCAACCCATCATATCATATGACAATGATGTTCTTCCAAAACGCTTTCTCTTTGCCTTCATTGTATTTTAGAACATAAAATTAAAAAGCAATGTGTTACACGCCAGAAGACATCACTTTTCCTTCCATGATTAGTCCAAAGAAATAATATCGATTCGCCAACCTGTGTGGACCTACGTGCAGGTACCAAAATAAGGTGACAACACTATCTAACTAAAGTTGGTTTTTTTATTTGCCAAAGTAGCTCACTTTAGCGAAATTGCCTTCTATTTAGTAGTAAATCAAAGGGCTCTACTCCCACTAGACTTATAGAATTCACTGTGCACATTAGTGGTAACTGATCTCACAATCAATCAATATATATATATATATATATATATATATATATACCATCTTGCTGCCCTCATCCAATTTGTCTACTCCTTAATTAGTCATTGGCTGAGTTGCTTGTAAAGGACAAAGGACAAGAGACAACTCTGAAGTAACTTCTCTTTTGCCCAATGCGTAAATCTTGAGCACATTAACTAGTTCTTTACCTAATCCATGCATGCCTAATCATTAGTTTTGTTGTACATAATCTACCTCGGACTTTGTTTTGGTGATGTGATTGATCCTTTCTTTACTATCAATAAAATATTAAAGTGTATTTGATTTATAAAAGAACTTCCCTATAATACAATGGAAAACCGTATTACGGGCTAATTTAAATAGTGTTCTGGGGATATACTTGTGTAAATGCCCAGCTCATTTATGAGAAATAACTAGTGAAAACTATGCTTCAGTACTTCTTTTTATTATTAATAAATATTAATTTGTGATAACCAAAGCAAAGTTCATACTGCGCTTACCTATCAAGGCAACAAAAGAAAAGAAAAGAAAAAAGATATTACCAATAAGTAGACCACTCTACCTTTTAAAACAATGATAAAATTACTCTATTATTTAAAGACTACGATTTGAAATTGTACCCAAAAAAAAAAAAAAGTTCTTTGTAAAAAAGTGAGAAACAATAAGAACTTTTGATATTTGGTCATTTTGGTCTTATATTATAACAACTAAATTCCACATTATCTGCAAACATTAAGAAAAAAATGTTGGCGATATGCTTTAAAAGAGGTCAGAAAAAGAGCCTTCTTGCCAGAGAGAACACGAGGGAGGGAGAATGATACGGCAAGTACAGATTACAGGAATCCAATGATGTGAGAGAATAAATCGTTCGTCAATGGCTAATTAATTGGTCAAATATGGTGTAAATATAGAGTTCGGGGGCAGTTGGGTGTTTTAAAAGATAAAAGGGCAGAATCACGTTGCTGTTTCAACTTCAAGTGTTCGTAGCCGGTGGGCGAAAAGCGTCCAAATAATTTGAAGAATCCAATCTTTCTTTATTTCTTTCTTTCTTTGCTTTTTTTTTTTTTTTTTTTTGCCCCCTTTTCTTTTTAGTTGGAAAGAGATGCATCAAATGCTTTCCCTTAAATCATGTGATACTTCTGTGCTTTTGATGCTTGTTCCCTTTTCCAGAGACCCACATGGATAAAAATAAAAAAGCCCCATTAATACTCACAGTAAGCATCGTTAACAAGAAAATATAACTTCTATTTTTTACCATATGATCTAACTCAGGTCATTAAGGCTAATTTATAGATATTCCTGAACAAACTTCTTCATGATGACAAACTTCTAAGTAGTTAATATGGTCTCTCTTGACTCCTAATAATAATAATAATAATAATAATAATAATAATAATAATAATAAAACAATAATGATAATATGGTCTTAATCTTGCATGACCAATATGTCTTACTATCCAATTCCAGTCTCAAATTTGCCTTCATAACTGAGATACGTACTGGTGAACACCCCTCCCCCCTCAAAAAAAAAAAAAAAAAAAAAAGTTTTCAACTTAATTCAGTAGGGACCAAGATAGCTTTGGCAGGAACAAATTTTGTAATGTTCATCAGCGCTGGGGAAAAAAAAAAAAAGAAAATCTTGTGGCTGCTCGATGCATGATAAAATAGTATAAGATATGTTAAGTGCATTTGATACATAAAACACAATAAGATTAGTATATGATAGATAAATTAATTTTATGTCATTGTACATAGAATATGATCAGAATAACTTGTTTCCTACGTCATTGTATATAAGTACTTATATACAATGAGATAAAAGTCTACTATCCTATGGTTCTACATGTGGCAAAGGCAAAGGTATGGTCAAAGTAACGATGAAGACTCAGACCCAGAAGAGCCATGACATCCTTAAAGTCTATGCCCGTGGCCTACCAAAAGCCACATTTTCTTTTTCTCGTAGAGTTTTAGAATACATACGGTAAAAAATATCACAAAAAAAAAAAGTACAGGCATTTGATTGGTGTATCTATATATCAAATTAAATATCAATTTAATTTTTTAATATTTTTATATTATTAAGTCTACAATTGTGTTTATTTTTCATATCCGTCTCATTTTTTCTTCCGTTGTATTTTGATTTCTTTGAGTATATAAGTCAGAAGGAATAGAGTAGAATCCAAAGAGGAGACTGAAGATAAGTGACATTATATCCTCTTTCAAGAATATGCAAGATTTAATTTTCTATAGTTGAAAGAAGATTTCAAAAGAAAACAACAAATTACAGTCTAGAGGTTTCTGCAATCAAATCAATCTGTTTTATTTTTGAATGTTTGATTTGGTTTGCAATCTTCTATTACAATAACATTAAAAAAAAAAAAACAGAACTATATGTCTTTAAAAGTCTTCTATAAAATAAATAACTATGTTCAATATAATGAAGCTTATAATTTCTTAATAAAAAAATTTTGCCTAAAACACAAAAGATTCTATATAAGTAATTTATCACATAGATGTAACTAATACATATATTGAATTATGCTTTACAATTTTTTTTCTTGATTTGAAAAGTTTTCAAAGCTAAACCAAACTGTAAATTGAAAAATTTTAAAAAATCAAAACTAAACCATATTATAAAGATATGATTACTTAATTGTACGTATATCAAATATACGCATATATGTATTCAAATTGAAAAAAAAATGCATATTATATATATATATATATATTTGATGCAATATTATTATAATAGTTTAAATGTCTTTTGGCTGATTAAACATAAAAAAAGAACCATTAATATTTTTGTGAGGGCATTATTATCATTTTTAACAATAAAATCAAGATTTCAGTTTTTTTATACCAAATTTCAAACACTTTGAGATTAACAATTCAAACAATTCTACCACTAGAACACATTATAATACTAAGCAAATTTTAAGAGAGAGAGAGAGAGAGAGAGAGAGAATCAAGGGAACGAGGAATTAAAAAGACAGAAAAATAAGTGTATGCTGAAAGTGGGGTTGGGGGGGGCATATGGACGGGACTTCTTGTATGTCTGCTTTTAGTTTTTCTCTACCATAAACTAGGAGAGAGAAAAACGAGCATGTTCAATTTTGTTGTTTTGCTGCATAGAAGGTTGCTGAGATAGTTCCCGACATAACTTGAAAAATAAAAAACAAAAGAAACAAAAACGATGAGGAATGACAGCGGATGTTTCCTTGCAAGATGTTTACAAATTGATTAAGCTTGAGTGGCCATTTCATAAGAAAAACAAAAGGGGATTTGAGGTATCCAAAGTTAACGAATCCGATGTCTTGGACATGTCTGGTTGTCTTAATTATTATTATTACTACGTAAGAGAATAAGAATAAGAACGATTTCAAATATCACTGAGCTGTAACTTATTTGTGGAACTGCTCTTTATTAGATTTAGATGGATGTATTCAGATTGGATCATTCTACAGCAGGTTCGCATGTACGTGGATACACTATGATTGAGACCAGCAGAATTATTTGGCAAATCATATCCACGTATCATTATTCTTTTGGACAGTTTAATGTCTTTTGTCAACAAAATGTCCCATTATTTACCAAACAAAAAATAAACTAATTAAGTAATCCAACAGACTCCATACTCAAAAGAAGGGCAGAATACATACCAGCCCCAAAGAGCAATGACAAGCAATGATCCTCGTAAACGTTTCCTTCCAAAGCTGTCCAGGAAAAAAGCTTGCCCCAGGTCAGAAGCCAGCCACGGGTCTTTGGTATAAGAATGTCAAGGAAAAAACCGTGGAACGGATGCCATGTCTAATTAGACCACCCAACCAAAAACAAAAGAAACCATAAACCTTTATCTCACAAGTCTAAAATTCTAACCTTAAAATAAATGTAAAAAATTCATAAAAATAAAAATAATATATTATTTATTTATTTATTTATTATTTAATCTCTTACTGAACCAAAAAGAGAAACCAGAGCTGACAAGTCAAAATATTTCGGCGTCCAAAAAACCAAATTTGTTACATCCTACATCACCTTATTAGTTATAAGCACTAGTTTTTAGCAATAGAAACAACAAAATGTAAGAACAATATGTTTCTGAATGTCTACCATATGTTCTAAGACTCCTAAACCCAAAATAAATTCAACAATTGAGATGATGTTGATGCATGGAGAAAAAAAGGCATCACATGCCAGGACAAACTTATAAGTAAAATGTGCCCCAGTACACGCTAATACAAAGGCACAACGCATGACCTGTCCACCATAGGTCTTCTGAACCTACAAGACCATCAGCAATGAACAATGAACACCTTAACGGATTGTTCTCAAACTATAGTCTTCGAATATTCGAGTTGCCCATAAAACAAAAATAAATTCACCAAGAAACTAACAGAAGCCGATGATGATTTGCATGTCAACAGATGGCACGATTTGCACCAGGTCACCATCCTTTTCCCTTGCGTTAAAGGCTCTCACATGAAAATGGACATGAACCTGTAGGCATCCAAAGGCCGAGCCTCTGATCGAGGTACACTGCTATATAGATGCTCGTCTCATCAGTCAGATATAAACAGGCTTGACATCATTGGACCCAAAGCTGGTGGCACATGTGGGACATTTGCGATGTCGGCTTTCCAGAAGTCTTTGTATGCAGGTATTACAGAACAAATGGAAGCATTTTGTTATGACAATCTGGTTAAAAACCAAGTTTCAGAAGCTTTACACAATATAGCAGAAAACATAAACAACAATAAAGATCAATATACCTTGAACAACCATCACAAACAAAAGGGCTTAATGAGGCCTCAGAAAACTTATGAAAAAACGAGTAATGTTAATCTAGGGCAGAGATAAAGAATTATGGTGCTCTGAGAGAAAGATTCTATGTCCTATGCCTTCAATATACAGTTGGGATTTCCTTCCCATTATAAAGGACTTCTTTCAAGAGCTTCTGGTTTTCTTCTTTCTTTTTATGGGGACAGAGCCAAAAAGAGAAGTTAGTCAATGTCAACCTTCTGCTACATTCATTTGCAGCCACAGAGGCCACATACTGCAAAATGCTCAGCAATTTTCAATAGTTTACAAATGTCATGAGGAAAAGATGTGATACTGACAAAAACTTGGTGTTAACCAGCACTCATGTTCATATCTCCAACAACTGCTGATACAATGCCATAGTACTTGAATCTCAAGCGGTAATGTTGGGCAAGCACAAAGCACAGACAAAGATGCTTGTACAAATGTCTTTGTATTAAACACAAATGCTACTTAGCATATTTGTGGCCCTACATGATAAACATTGGAGGCAATGCCCACACCCACCCAAGCTCCTTCCTTTACCTGTAAGCCGTATACAACAATGTGCTAGTTCAAGATGAGTTTCAATAGCTAGGAAGGAACTTAGAGATTGAACAAAAAAATTAGTGCGAGACATTTCCTATGGTGCAAATCCCTACAATAGATTGACCTGAACAACATATATGGGATCCCTTCCACCCCGTTTTTCATTCTAATGGAATATCCTTCACTATTCCAGTAATTAGTTAGTTATTCTTCTTCCCTTCTATCCCCTGTCATTTACAGTTACCTAACTAGTAAGAATGCCTCCATCAACACAGCTTCCAACATGCAAAAAAAGACATTGAAAGCCCAAATGTACAGAATGACAAATGTACCTCTTTAGTTCTGTCAGCACAGACATTGCACTTCACTATCTCCCTGTACTCCCTATGTTCTTGTTGGAGCTTCTCCAAAATTGATGAACCCTCAGTTTGTGTTTGGAGACATGAGATCTTTCTCCTCACAATTTCTAATTCTTCCTCCATTCTTCCCTGATCAAACCTGACAAACAAACATGATGGGTCCGTGCCTAATTGGCAGAAATTAGTAAGACGATGAAAACCATGTATTTCCCTACCTTTCTTTCTCTGATCCTGTCTGCAGCTCCAAAAGAGCTGCTCGACTTCTTCCAATATTAGATTGTGAATCATCCAGTAACTCCCTCACTTGGTTAGATGCTCTTCTCACGTCTAGCAATCGCTTCTGAGTGTTCTCCAAAGTAATTGAATTTTGAAACTTATCTTCCGAAAGTTTTTGAATCTGATCAGATGAAATTCTCAACTGCAAGGCAGAGAAGCATTAAATATTGAATAAATATGTATACTCCACAACAGTTTATTCTACCATGGAATACTTCAAATAATTACCTGATCAGAAATTTTCACAGCTTTGACATTATAAAAGTCAAGAGAGATCTTCGATTGATAAATCTCTCTTTGCATTACTTCTTTCTCCATTAGTAGAGAATCCCGCAACTGTCTTGCCCTCACACTTTCTAAAACAAGCTGAAGCAGGAACAAAGACCATATCAAACATAAGGTGCACAAGCACAACGCTTATATCTTAGTATGAACTATGAGAATGGATAAATAAACTGATGGCCAAAATAAGGTCGTTAGGCTGCTTCTGGGGTACAAATGCATTTACTTTCAACACTTCACAAGCATAATTCTCAATTCCACTCAATCACTATTGTAACTGCTAATCATTCCAAGTTGCAATGACAGACAAATCTCAAAGTCAACTGAGAATGATGTGGCCAAAAATCCATTTTACCAGCGCACGACAAAGCAACATTACTGATAACCATGATAGCAAATTACTTCTGCTGCATTGGAGCTCAGATTTACCCTATAGTAGCTTGCTTCTCCCCCCACCCTTACCACCCAAAAACACAAGAAGAAATTTGCCTCCCTTTAAGGATTTCTATTTTTATTTAATAAGAAAATAATCCTCTTTTAAAGAAAAATATTCCTCTATCCCCACTAGGAAGATGGGAGAAATATGATTGATGGAAAAAATGGAAAAGAAAGACAAAACTATGAAATAGAAGGGAAGAGTCTCCAGCCACATGCACTATGTCAGTTCAATTAACAGCTTCTGGGCATAAAAAGTGGGTCTCTCTTTCACGTCAACGGTGACAAAGAGCAACTGCTTTCAGATTGATGCATTAATATTCCAAACAGAAGTCTTTTCAAAACCCACAAGGTGCTCCAACTCCAAAAACACATGGACATTAAAATGGTGCATATAACTGGCCTTACCATTCTCTCCTTCAAATAGATCAAATCAATTTATCCTGAATGTTGATTTATTTACTCAACAACAATTATGTCCAGATCTCAAAAAGCCTGGGAATAATTAACAGAGATCTTATATCCCAGCATAGAAGAGATGCTTCCAAGCCCAGATAACTCATCAGCCAATCAAAATTGCAAATCATTGAGTAAATGACATATTTACTGTTTCAAAATGTTGAAAAATTTTGGATCAAAGTATAGCATTTTACAAGCAACTCCTACAAACAGAAACAGAAAACTCAAAAACTCACAAGAATTATGTCTCAAAGCCCACAAAAGCCTAAAAATGTATGTACATCGCAAAATGGAACTGAATGCAAACCAATATGACTCATTATGAATACACGCAAACCACAAATGAAGAATAAGAGCAACGACTTGTAAATTAACAGAAAACCCAATCACCTTAATATTATAGTCATCCCTTTCTGTTATTTGCTGCAACAATTGCTGGTTTTGAGTTTGCATGTCGTCATAAGCTTGCCCAATTGTCTGAACAAAAATTAGACAAATAATCCCAAACCAATGCCATGATTACACAAAACAGAAGCAACAGGAAACTAACCTCTACTTCAGAGTAGTAGGCTTCATTTTCCTCAATTTTCGATTTCAAGACATCAGATAATTTGGACATTTCCCTGAAACAACAATAAATAATTGCTTTTGGACTCTTCTTTCACATGTTAAATATGGCAGATGTTCAACGCAGACAAAAGAGAAAAGGAAGAAGGATGAAGCAACAAAATGTATAGGAGGCTCACTCAACAATAAACTTCAGACACAGATCACCAAGAAAAACCACAATTCAACTTCAAATGAAATTATTCATAATCAATGGTGTAACAATATGTGACCATTTCCACCATTTAATTCCAAATAAAACACTGCTTATCAGCATTAGCGTAAGCTTTCTTTCTAGGTGCCTGATTGTGGAGCAGCAATATAAGTTAAATATTAAGTTAGATATTTTACTATATTAGGAGAATAACTAAACAAGACTTTTTCCATCAATGGGAGACTAACAATTTGAACTTCATATTCAGTCTCCTAAAATACTTGCTAGCATGGTAAGTATCTGCATCAGAACAGATTGTCCATTTAACTTAAAACAAAATATCAATAAATTCCTAAGAAATAACCCAAAAAAGACATAAATGTTCCTCTATCTTTGGTAAGCAAACTTGCAAAGAATGTCTGTCCATTTAGTGCTATTCATGGGAGTCAAACAGCCAGTTGACAGCAGAATCAAAAGTAAAATAAACTTTTCCAGGACAAGAATCAAATATTACCTTTTAGAAACTTCCAATTTCTGTCTCAGGTCAGCTATCTCAGCTTCTGCAGCAGCCAGCCTTTGCTGGGACCTGGCCTCAGCTTCATTTGCTGTCTTAACTCGTAGTTCTAAGCGTTGCTCATCAAGAGATGATTTCAAACTTTGAACATGAGCCCATGCCTTGTATTCCATATACCTAGTTTCTAATACATCCCTGCAGTTGCCAAATATCCCCAAGTCAACATATGAGATATCATCTAGCCATCCATTACCACAAAATTGGATAACCTGGAGGCAACCAAACACATACAAGATCAACCATGCTAAAGAGGGTATTGCTTAGCCGGTAAAGAAGCATGAACATATGATCATAAACTCTTACAAAGTGTCAGACACCCAATTCACATGGAGCACCAGAAAATCACTTTTCCTAACCTTATAGAAAATTGATGAAATGTGACATGTTTATAGATGATTTGGGTTCACAGAGAGCAAAATAGAGAAAAAGGCTGTGGTCCACACCAACTGATGTGAAAGAAAGGCTTAGATGCATATCAACAAAAGATATTAAGGGAATGCTTTTCAAATACCCAAAGCATGATACTTGTTAGTTGGATAACAAGAGTTTCTGCTTAAAGCAACAAGCAATGCTAGAAGAATGATTATCGCATATGCTGGTTGGAAGAGGATCAGTTTCTTGACACCCGTGGAGAAAGAGGGAGGGGGTGGAGGCTAAATCCATCGAAGCTCTAACCTTGGGCCAGTGGATTCACGCATATACATGGATAAAAGCAGTTTCAACTCTGCGTGACTCTGCTTCAGATTCTCAACCTGCAATCAGGAAAAGAATACATGACAACAATAAACCTCCGCAAACTATAGCCTTGAAGCACTAGGATTATTTAATCCCCACAATTGAATCTCAAATCAAACCATCAACCAACAATAATAGCAAGTACAATAAACCTAGAGCTTGTTTGGAATCAGCTGATTTTATGGAATTCAACTCACTTCAAATCAAATGCTCCAATTCCTTTGTTTAGGATCACAACTTTTATAGGTACAAGAATGCAATCAGATTCTCAATTAAAAAAAGATATTAATGCACTAGAATTAATCATCTCAACCAAACAGGTGAGATTTTCCTAGATATCAATTCAATTAAATTTATAATCTAAAATATGTTGGAGTCGGGGCTGCAATTGAGCCAAAATGTTTGCTAAGAGCTCAGTGGCTCAACTTAGTTGCTCAATCACAGCCATTCATTTACATAAATGAACAACACTCAAGTGATTTAAGCTTGACAAAGGTTGGTGCAGCTCATTTAGGCTCGTGAACAATTTATTTAAAGCTCGTTTAAAACTCATTTAGTGTGCCATTGGAATGGATTTGGCAGGTTCGTTTTCAAATTGTCATATATTTATATTATATACTAGAATTAAACATTTTTATTTTTTGATTGGTTAGTTTTCTTAAAGAAGAAATTTTAAGAAGTTGACAAGCCCCATCAAATGAATTAATTAAAGAAATATACATAACAATTATATTATATGATACTGAGAGTTTTAAACTAACTGAAGAGCACAATCAACTGAAAATTATTTCATTCCAACTTAAAGAATTCAAAATGAATCAAATCTGCCCAAGTAGGATTTGAACCAGCAACCAATCAGTTGCAGGTTGACTGCTCTACCAATAAGCTATTGAGGAGCAACAGGAGATTAGATCAATAAATTTCCCATTCTCAACCCATGACCAATATGAGGTTGAAATTTCCTTCATGACACGTGGAACTTCTTGCTAGTGTCTTTGTTCCATGCATCATTTCACGGGTAACTACAAAGTGACTCTGTTTCATTATATCCCATAAATATACCAATTCCATTCACTATCCACTTTGGTGTCATTGACCCAGGTGCACCTAAGTGTTTCTAGTCTCTCTCCTATTTTTACATTATATTTCTATATATATGGAAAGAATCAAAATCATCATATGATATTCTAGAAATTGGGATGCATAAGCTGTCTGCTCTTAAGTTGGGTGAGAGGAGTAGGAGAAGGCAATCAATCATTCTCATTTTTTATTATGGATAACTTTATTTCTAGAACATGTGGTCGAGTTGACACTTGGTGTTATCCATATACTTAAAAGTTCCCTCTGCCATTCACACATAATTGTTGATTCCTATTAAGAAAGCATATTGTCATTGAACATATCCCAACTTAACATTATCTTCATATAGTAATAATCTCGTAATAATCAGAAACTTTTGGTTTCCTGAAACTTTATATGCCATATCCAACCCAACAACATATTATCTAGCATTTCAATTATTTGCCAACACAAGCCTATAATACAATTGGTACATATCTTCTTCCCTCACCAATTTCTTTTTCACTATTATTTTTCTTATTTGTTTGTTCTAATCATCATAACCTTCACCATGGCTATTTTCTGCACCCCAAAGCTTTGTTTTCAAAAGTAGTTTCAACTTGATTTGATGATGTCTAATTCTGTTGTATAATTTTACTTAATGTTCTTATCAATTGGCCTCTCATGGACATATTTCAAGTTGAAGTAATTTACTCCTCTGGTCGCTTCTTTGTAGTTTATTTGTTTCTGTCAATACTAAAAGGACGTGAATTGGCTTCCAGTCCACACGGATGTATATGCATCACATACAGTTCACAGGTATTCCTTGACCATGAGATTACATAATTTCAATATCTTACATCAATGCTTTTTTTTTTCCCTAGCACCAAAGCTAGTTTTAATTTCATTTATAACAATATATTTATAATTTTAACTATTTCTGTTAATATTATAAAGTTAAACAAGTTGTGCATCTAGTAAAGGCCCAACTTGTTAAAGCCTGCATATTAAACAAGCCATAATTAAACAATACTAGGCTTAGCTCAACCAAAGACCGAGTCTCATCTTTAGACTCATTTATTAAATGAGCCAAACTTGCACATGCTAAAGCTCAACTTGGCTTGTTAGTGACCTTAGACTTTGAGCCAAACAAAGAATACAATTAAATTCTCTATTTTGAAATCTATGCTAAACAGAGGTTCATATTGAAATTCAACAACCAAATCAATTATAATGAATTCTAAAATAAAAATTCATTATTGAATTGATACCAAACAAGTTCTTCAAGATAATGATCATTTAATACCTTCCAAGGCAAGTATAATGACAATGAAAAGAAATATTGAGCAGTATTGTCAAATGTGTGCACAAGGTGTCAAGGCCTTGGGGTCTTTTCTGCCCAAGGTGAGGCACCTTCAGCTGGACACACCAAAGGGTTAGTGATTTTTATGTTTTTTCCAGGTTAGTTTCTTACTTTCTGTTCTCTTTCTTCCATTCATCGTTTCTCACTAGAATTTGATATTTTCACAAGATTAGGGTGTAGTCATCTTAACACTTGTCTCATCCTTTTGGTAATATTACAAAACACGTTTGTCCTACATTTTTATTTTATTCGAGCTGAATGAAATATCCCGCTTTAACCATTTGAATATTGTTAATTTAATTAAGTTCAATTGGTTATTTTCTTATTAGATTCATATCTTGCTTCTACGTTTATTTTAGCTGTTTTTATCATTTTTTAAATGTGCAACTCACATCACTCAGGCACACACCTGCACTTGGACGTAGGTTCCAAGTGACCTCAATGCTTTAGAGCACCTAGTGCCTTTGAAAACAGTAATATCAACTATCTGCCATTTGGATATATACATTAAAATTGTCACAATGCAAACAATGTCAGCAACTTTCACAATTCACCTGGTACCTATAAGATGAATTATGAAATTTGAATGCTCTATTAGATCACATATGAAGTCACTGCAAAAAATTGGAAATTTATAGGTCCCTCTTCATTCACATGAATTTTCAAATAATGTTAGACACCATGCGAAACAGTCAAGCAACAAAAGTTTGAGGAAAAATATGTTGCCCATTATAAACTTCTCCTGCACCAAGGTATTAAACATAAGACAACAGACAACTAACTTAAATCTTACCTGCTTTTGGAAAAGGGATGAAAAAGTTCCAAGCTAATAATGCCAGATATGTTAAGTGATGTCAAGCATCAAGAACATATTCTTCAATTTGCAAAGAATGACTAATGAAGAAATGTAATAACCGCTATACATAGCAAACTTAACAGAATAGGCAATTGTACTCAAGATTCTTTGGCCCAGAATCAAAACAGAGAGCTAAAATTTATACATAAAACAAACAATATAACTTGAACAATAACTTGCCATACCAAAGATTCCAAATTCTTTATCTCAACAACCTGGCTGGCTGATCTGGCAGACAAACTTTCACACTCTTTAGCCTGCTCCAAAGAATAAAGCTCTCTCTCTTCAAATATTCAAAGAATATAAATGTGTACACTCTACATTACCCACCTTCCTCTCCAGAATGGTAGAAAGAGACTGTATATCAGCCCGTAAAGAATGAATATCCAATGCAACCTCTTTGTAACTGTTTAATTGGCGTTGCATGGCACCCATTCCTCAGGAAATGAAGAAACCAAAGCTTTGAAATCTCCTATGATTTCTTTTCTTCCTGAAATAGAAAGCAATACCATCAAGCTCAAAAATAATACGTGTAAAAGCATCTTCCAGTTGCTTACCTGGTTCCCTTGATGCCACTTCCAACTTAGTCTCCATCACCTTTCTCTCATTAGTTTGTTTCTGAATTTCTATCCCTAAATCTGCAACTCTAGAATCTAATACAGCAGATGATCTTCGAAAAATATCAACTAAATCATTTCATACTCAGTTCCCTTTCCCTCCACACAAGGACATCCTTTTCAGCCTACAGATTAGAGAAGGAAAAGGAGTCAGCATCAGAACTAAATTCATAAAATAAAAATGACAGACTACCACATAAATAAAGCTACCGACCAGTTACAACCTGTAGTTTCTCACATAAGGCCTGATACTGGAAAGCATCCGCTTTTGAATTTTCTATTTGCTCTCTCAACACAAGGAATGCTTGTGAGAAAGAGATGCACTTCACATTCTTCAATGAGCTCTGCATGACAAAACATCCCTAATCTATTAGTAACACCAAGGAAGGCTGCAACTTGCAGCCTAACCAAAAATAGGATTGAAGATCTGCAATAGCAACTGGGTAATAACTAGAAAGGAAACTTGAAAATAGACACATATAAGATCAGACAAGAAACCAACATCCTAAAACCGCAACCTGCAAATCGGATAACTGCTGCAACATGCTTATCCTCTCATCATGAAGACCTTTTAATTCCAATAATCGAGAAGAAGCTTGATCCTGCATGACTCAAATTTCATTACTATGCAATCCATATATCCCCCATATAGAAAATCAACCCAAACAAAGGCCAAGGGCTTACTGAAAGCTCTTTGAGAGCAGACTCCATTTCTTCCAATTCTTTTTGTTTATCTCTGGCCCTGTCACCAGCAACATGCTTATTTCCAATGTTTAAGACCGGGAAGAATGCCCCTTTTGTTGCATCTCTCTCTGCTTTAAGAGTTGCCAGTTCACATTTACTGTGTTCCAATTCAGCAACCATACTCTCCAGTTCCCCTTTAGAAACCAACAAAGCATAACACTCAACCACTCAAACTTATAAAAGACCTTCCTACAGCTAAAAATAATCATATTGCACAATTCCTAACACAAAACTAAACAATAATATTGATCGTATTCTCAAGTGTGGTGGACTGAAATGGCAACATATGGTGAGGAGGGCTGCACAATGGTCATACATATCAACGAGATGAGCAAAAAGGAAACCTTCAACTTCATTGGACACAGTCAAATTCATTCAATTCAGGTGGGAAAGAAGTAGATTATACCATGCACCAAATCTTATGACATGAATGCATGCAAATCTGCAAGAGTATTCAGAACAATTAGCATCAATCTCAAATGGACACCTCAAACTAGTCCAAACAGAGCATAGGCATTGCACTCTACTGTTGCATCTAGAAATTAGAATTATCCAAATCTCACCAGAATACTACCTCTTAGATACTTAAGCTCAGCTTTATTTTTCACATCAATATCTCGACACTTCTGCAGTTCCCTTGCTACTGAATTGTTCTTTGACTGAAGGTCACCTACCATTAACCTCAAGTTCTTTGCCTCCCTCTCAGATTCGCAAGATGCCTTTTGCCTGCATATATCTAGTAGAAAGAGCAATGCGTATGGGAACTTCAGAGGAACTCCCAAGGAAGAACAGTTGAACAGACATTACACAAGCACACAAATCATACCATCTCCTGGGAGCTCTTTCAAAACTGCTGCATTCAATCCATCCATAATATGCCAAAGGTCATTGATTGCAGCTATACTATTACTTAAACTGTTCATAGCCTTTTCAACAGCAATTGATCTATCTTCTTCAATCCGATCAAGGCAATTATTTCCAGATGAACATTCAGTTGCACCTGTTTGTGAGAGTCGGCTAAGAAAATTATCCTCCAGAAAAGCTGATCCTCCATCTGACAAGCAATTTGAAACAACCTATCAGAAAATGCATTTGATTCAATTAAAAATCACAATCACGAAAAAACTACCAGCTGAAAATGAGCCCTTCAGAGCATTCAAGCTTATCTCATTTAAAATCAGTTACTGAGCTTATCTTAGGGATTTAAGGGGAAAATAGTATGCATCAACTTGAATCTACCAGTGGTTGGATCACTTTCTTCAAGACATAACGTTTGAATTCCCAGATAATTTCACACATACATTTGCAAAAACATATAAGATATGTTTCCATGTGCAAGAACAAAAAGTTTGTGAATGATAACAAATTGCACCAGTCCATGGAAATTTAAATAGAGTCCAAATATGGGAACTAAAGGATAAAAACTATAGCAGCAGAGACTCCATGCATTAGGAGGTGACTGAAAAGCATGCATTACCAATGCCCGATAAGCAATATAACATTCTCAAGAAAAATATGTTTTGTACCAATAAAAGCTAGTGAGCGTGTTTGAATGCAAACAATGTTCTTGTCCAAAAAAGAGAGAGGGAAAAAGAAAGGAGATAAAATAGAAGACAGCATATTATTGTTAAATGTTAGATGTTCATCATATGCTGAAGCCAAAATAAATAAGAAACAAAGAAAACAACAAAGCATAAAAAACAGACAATCCTCACCCCTTATAATTGGGATATGCTTCACAGCTCGATCAACATTTGACTCTCTTGTTCGAGCTGAACATGACTCCAACTCAATACCCAGCTATTATACCCAAAAAAAAAAAAAAAAAAAGGAGTCAATCTGTAGAGTCTATAAAAGTACAATACAGTCTCGTATGCATAAAGTACGATGCCATAGCATGTGCTTTTTCTATTTCCAAGAACTACTTGATGTTAAGTATAAATGCAGGAAATGGGAATGAAGCAAAGAAAAACTACAAAACCAAAATTACCCCTTTCCAAGACTTAGTCACAGCTTTTACTGTGGAATCACGGGGTTGCTGTTTCTCCTTCAGTTGAATGAACTTGTTCTCCAATGCAGAATACTCAATCTTCTGGGCTTCTATCTTCTGTGCAAGCTTTTGATTTTGGTATTGGAGAACAGCGGTACTGAGCTACAATATAAACAGAGAAGAGACAAAACAAATAAGGTATGTCTCAAAAAAACTACGCAATTTATCAAAACTAGTCCTGAAAAAAACACTCCTACAGAACAAAAGCTTCAGGAACACTGATTGTAAAATTAAAATCTTCATTGAAAGGCAAAAAGGAAATTGACTAATAAACATATCCCTAACTATCTCAACTAAAAACAATAAAAAAAAAAAACACACACACACACACACAAAAAAACTGCTCTAAGTCATACAAACAAAACCGATAATCCACAAAAATAAACCTATACAGAACGGAATTGGGATTAGAAAATTGAAAAAAGAAAGAAAAGAAAAGACAAACAAACAAAGAAACAGACAAAGGGAACCTTCTTGTCTTCAGAGAGTTGTGCAAAAGGCTGCTTGTTTGCCATGGCAGGCGTGGGTGATATCGAATTAAAATGCCTGCGTTTGCGGTCTGGCTCACTTCCCATTGAAACCCTAACCGTGCGCACCAAACCAACCACTTCTACACACTCACACCGTCACGCCCGACCAACCGATTCCTAAGCGCTGTCCTAAAACAAACGAATTGGACAGCCAGATGGGACTTTGATTGAAACCCTAATTCTTGGGCCCTGTCGAACTGCTTCTCCTACGAACCCTAAAATGCCTGCGTCCTGTCTGGTTTCGCCGATTAATAGGACTTTTTTTTATCAAATTTTTTTCTTCTTCTAAATATCTATCTGCCTCGCCGAAGCAAACAAGCACTTGATGTCTATCTGGTTCCGTTCCTCATTCCCCAGAGGAAAGAGAAAGCGACAGAGAGAGATAGAGAGATCACATGGAAGTTTACAACAAAAAGTATTGCCACCGCAATAAGTCACGGGATTTCGTGAACATTTGAAGGGTAATTTTGTCATTTAAGAGCCACCGCTCACCGAAACGATAACGATAAGACGATGGACTGTAGAATAAAGAATAAAATAAAGAATAATTTATCTTATTTTGATGATTATAATTTAATATTTTAAATTACAAAAACTTAAATTTTAATTTTTTTAAAAAATAATAACCATATATTATTTATATTTATTTCAAGCGAAATAATTTATATAGTAAAAAAAAAAAAATTGTGATGCAAACTCAACCAATATAATATTCATCGCCACAATCGTAATTAGCAATCAATGAAAACTATAAATTTAGAATAAATAATCTAAAAGAATATTCTGAATATATTAAATTAGTTTGCCATGTGATAATTGTTTGATTTTTTTTTTAATTTTTAGGGTATTTTGGGAAATGGGTAAAAAGACAAGACCCTACATAATTTTTCTTTCATTATTTGAAACAGGGAATATCATTGATGATGAGTTTCCTATATAAACATATTTGTTGAATATATTTTATGTGCTTAAATATAAAAGGTTTTTCAAGCAAACTAGCCCAATTTTCTTTTCTTAATAATATTAAAATTAAGGATGAACTTTCTAAATAAATATATTTGGTACTGATTTTAAGAAGGCTATATATGGGTGTTGGAAATAAGGAAAAAAAATCATTCCTAAGAATTTTATTTTTTTTTTGATATATTCCTGTCTTGACAAAATTTATTCTCATCCTTGCAATTTTTTTTCCTCATAAAATTTGTGTTGTAGAATTTAATTTTTACAGGCATCATAAGAGATATAATGGAGAACGGGAGAAAATGATTAGAATCTTAAATTCTAATTTTAAAAGATCATCATAATATTTATAAAAATTTAATATTTTTATTTTTATTATAAACAGACAATTAGTCATAGACTAAAAAAAAAAAAAAAAGGATGAGAATGGCTTGTTAGAAGGCATGAGAATGACACTAAAACAGCACAGTTTGAAGTAAAATGCAGATAGATGAACCAAAATTTTCCAAGGTTGCGGTTCATCGATGGCGCCTCCCTCTATATACAGCATTAATTAATTATAGTTTCTACATTTACAACCCCGCAAGGCTCCACAGGCACATTCACCAGTGTACAAAGCATAGCACAATAATTTGATGAAAACTAGCCACGTTTGACGACTCACTCGTCTTTCATTGCAAGTTCATGTTTCCATTTCTGATCAGCTTCCATGAGTAATGTCAACAAAGACTTGCACACTCGAGAAGGATCTGCCTCGGAAGGGTTCTCATTCAATGATGAGTAGACCATCCAAGCAAGTTCCAATTTGCGTTTCGATCGCACAACCACAGAACCTGGGACTTCTGCATCTCGGCACGTGACAAGCCCATCAGTCTTTTCAATATGTCTCATCTGCAGGAGCTGGGCACATGCAGCCATTGTAGCACCAAGGGGTATTAACACGGGGAGTTTTGCCGATTCGCCTGAAGAAAGAGGTGCAACCGGCGGTAACTCCGCATGCGCAACATGAGTCACTGTTGCTAGAACAATCGGAGTAACTCGAGCCTCTACGTGGAATGATGCAACTGGAAGTTGCCTTGGTAAACTATGTTCCCTTGGTAAACTTCAAACTGTAGAATTTGCTAAAATGAGGCTGAATTCAGACTAATAACATTTTGGATCAATAAAATGCTTTTGCAGTCTTCGTCATTTCCAAAAACAAGTACCACAAACTAGTTCTATTGGAGATAATTCAATGCCGGCTTCAACATGTCAAAGAGGACACAAGTTCCAAGATTTTTTTAGATGCTTCTTAAACAAAGATTAATGACACTCAGTAGAAACATCAATTAACTTACGTACACAAGTATGTGCACTTCTGCAAACATTCCCTGCAAAAAAATGTCGGTGGCTATTGAGCCGCTGAGCCTCATCTTAATCACTTTGCAGATCATAATCTCCATAAGCTTCCTTACATTAACACAATCACCGAGTTGCCCTTTGCACAAAATATCGGAGGCTACTGGGCTACCAGCATATGGACTTTGAGCCAATGCCAGTCTAGCAAACTTATCCTTCAAATCTGCCCAAGACAATGATAGAGCAGCAGCTGCATCAATTCCCCCTTTGCTATGTCCATTTCATGAATTAATATATTTATATGAGTGTGTGTGTGTATATATAAGACAAGTATATTTTATTTTTCAACTTAAATTATTTAAGTAGCACTTTTTATTGTTGGAAGTATAGTAAATCAGTTACAAGTTAGGGAGTTGGGTCTGGTAGAAAACTCTCAAATCCATCCAATTTGAATCAAATTACCACTTCCATTTACAGCATGCATGGTAAGTCTTTCATTGAAAATACCCCCCGGAAACTTTTTCTTTTCCTTGGTCTGGTTTTGCTGCTTTGTTCTTTTAGTTCAAGACACTAAAATCCGTGTTGCAGACAGAGAGAAAGCTCTTATAAGCTTCGAAGAAGGATGCCTTCAAAAGTAATTCCAGGGCCAAATGCTAAGCCAAGTCCCCATTCTTCCCCTCCACCCTCTCTCTTCAAGGCTTCCCTCATATAATCCATGACGTAGAATATAGTATTGCTGCTAACATTTCCATAGTCCATCAGAGCCCTCCTGCTGCACTCCAACTTCTCGCTATTTAACTTCAGGATGCTCTCTAGCCGATTAAGTATTGCCGGTCCACCAGGATGGACAGCCCAGAACAGATCGTTGAACTTGGTTAACCCGGCCTTTGACACAAGCCTCTTGCAGAATTCCTCAATGTTATGTTCAATCTTTTGAGGAAGGTCCCTTCCAAGCGTGAAATTTATGCCCTCTTCGGAAAGGCGTCCATTGATAACATTGTGTGTGCCTGGCAAGAATTGTTGAACTGCATGGTTCAATTCCATGAAAGGAGACTCTTTGCCAATCACAGGGTCAGCTCCAATGATTGCGGCTGCGGCTCCATCACCAAAGAGTGCAGCCCCAACAAGGTCATAAGGGCGTGCCTTGTTTGGTGGCCTAAAACCCAGTATGGTGGTTTCAGAAGTAGTTAGCAAAACACGGCTTCCTGGATTGTTTTCGGCTATGTCCTTGGCAACTCTAAGGCCAGTAACACCACCGTAACAGCCTAGAAAGTAAAGCATTACACGACCAACATCTTTCCTCAAGCAAAGCTGACTAGCAAGGTAAAGATCACCACCCGGCAGGCGAATCTCACTCGAAGAAACATAGACAACATGGGTGATATCTTCTGCTGGTCTTCCCCATTCCTTGATGCAGGCTACGCTTGCTTCCCTTGCCATCTCAACAACCGCCTGGTTCGCTATTTCAAGCCGTTGCTTGATTGTAGGGGAGCCCTCAGTGGCAAGTTCAGGGTATTTGTCGAGGATCTCCTTGGACATCACTGTGTACCTTGTCTTGACAGTAGTAGTTTTACCTAGCAAAAAGAGAAAAATTCATGGTGACCGCAGCTGCAATCAGAACTTTTCACAGTTTTAAAGTTGGAAACAAATGCTCAACTGTAGGACTCCAAATCTAAATTTTTCTTGCGTTGTAGACTGGCAATTTTCTAGTTACAAGATTAATCTACGAAGTTATATATATACACATTCAACAATTTGTAACTAACAAACGAAAATTTTACCAATCAGCAATAGTAAAACTACTCACATAGTCGCTCCAATTTCTCCCTAACAGACACATCTTCGCATTTGGTGTCACGTATATAGCCCTCCACCAAGCATTCCTGGGGAATAAGTTGTGCTGGAAAGGCCTTGCCTATTGCAAGTACTGTTGCTTTCCCCGGAGTTGCCACGCGCCTAATCGGGTTGCGTTCTGGAGTGCCATTACTGTTAGTTTTTGACATCTTAAGAGCCTTAGCTAGAGGATGGTGTGGCCAGAAGATAATGCAGAAATTGTCACAAAAACAGAAGATTATAAATGAGAGCTAAGCATCTTCTTGGACAAAGGTTGGTGGTCAGAAAGACCCGCATGAATATATAAAATTGCCAGTGCTACAGTGGTTTGGTACGTTTTTGTGTTTATTGTAGTTGAAAGCACGAAGGCTTCCAGAGGTGACAATCTTTCCACTTCTTTTCTTGTTTTAGCCTTTTTAATTTTCATTTTTCTTTTCCTGGAGCAATATGCTCGACCCAATTCCAACTAACCTTCTCTTTATGCGTAGAGTTTGTGAATATTAACTAATTAGAAAGAAGGCTCGCAATACATAGGCGGCTCCAAGAGTGAGTTTGCCATTAAGATTAATAAATGTACTGCAAAAAGACAACATCCACTCCAGCACTGCAGGTTTAAACGCAAATGGTAGAATTGCCGTTGTTTCGTGGGCACAGAAACTGCCAACACAACTTCAGCCAACCTAATCTAAGCTGAGATTTTCGCCCAGGCTACTTGGATCGAGAAAACTAAAGTTGCCAAGCGTAAAAGAAAATTTGTACCATGCAGGCATTAAACATAACTTTTTCTTCTTTGACTTGCCTGGCAGCGGCACCATGCACCACCTACATAACATGACAAGGGGGACTAGCGTGCGTGGAGCTATATACAGAGAGAGAAAGGATATCACATCGTAGAGCTTTATCTGCAACTTTAGAAGCTCTCTCTCCATTTTTTTTGGGGGGGGGGGGTGGGTGTGGGTGTGGGGGAGGACAATTTGAGAAGCTCTTTTTGCTTTGGCATGTTGACCGTTCAGGAATTATAACTTGCAAAGATCTGTGGATCCTTCAATGACTCAACTAAGAGTTGGCCATAATAAGTCTAACGATAGGACGTCGCAACATGCAAATAATCAAATCCTTCGAAAGAAGCAGGATATTGCACTCTCCTTTTCCTCAGAGAGGGCCCCCAATGCTATCTTATTATGTACCGCAACAGAGTCCTAAACACTTGCCCATTTTGCACCCACAAACTCAAACGCGGAATTAACTGCGTGCTGCAACAGTTCTAAAACACTACTAAATAGCGGGACAAGTGCTCTGCTGTCAAAATCCCATTCTGCGATCAATCGTTTATTTAGATACCTTCAATGCTTTGTCTAGATTCCTAGAATTGCAACATAAATTCGTCAGTGTACACATATGAGTAAATCCTCTCGTAATGGTCCCTGTAAGACCACTTCATCTCATCAACTTGTTATGCTCTCAAAGATAAAGATCATTGATAAGTGCATTGGTGTCAAGTATTTGTCAACCCTCTCTCCGTTCTGCACGGACTGGCTGATGGTTGGAGGCGGGGGAGCGCGGGGGGGGGGGGGGGGGGCGGACGGCCCAATGGGGCACCGAACATTGTCAATCTCTTCATAAAAGTACTATCTAAACCAAAGTACCATGTCAGGACTCTAGTCAAGATTATCTACCATCTCACCATGGAGTATGCAATCCTGATCTCACACAATCCTTCCACAAGGGTGTCATTAGTCCAAAAGACAAAAACACCAGATTCAGAGTCAATTTGTAATGTTTGTTTAAAACACCCAACAAGCTGCATCAATCGTCAAGCTCTTATAGAGGCCTCCTATCAAAACCTTCGAAGCATCTGGTGTAACTGCGTCTCATTTACTTTATTTTTCTGTATTCATTTAAGAAAAACCTGAGAAACTATTTAAATGAAACCATGGATGGAAAAGCACAAATTGGTTGAACAAAGTAAGAAGCCTTACAGACTCTTGAAAAGATCACAAGTCATATTGAGATGGGCAAGTATTAGTGTAACAATAGGTTACTCCATTATGACGTAAAAATCACAGGTTTGAATCACAGAATCAGTGTCTCTGTAAAATTATGAGTAAGGCATCCAACCCTTTTGTTTTAACGAGATCACGGGACATAACACTTCTCAATGGAAGCCAGAATCTGTCCTCAAGCTTAACCTGCCCTAAGCTTCACAGCACCATTAGACATTAAGAATAAACTCTGCAAAACTTCCATAAGTCTAATAAGATCAAGAATAAGATTTGAACCAAGGTCACACCTCTGCTTTCAGGAACTCTGACATTTCAAATTTAAAAACCACAATGGACATCACAACAGGAAAAAAAGAAAACAAAAAATAATCTGTTTACTCACCAACAATATGATCTTAAAACTCTGAAATATTACTTACCAAAAAATATATAAATTTGAAATGTTACTTAGATACAATTTTACTGAAATAAATGAAACAGTGAAATGTCCGTGAAAACACGTTGAAGACTAGGCTTCACTTTTGGGTGATTGAATAGTTACTAGAAACCCTACTCCCTTATTTATTCATTTTCAAACAGTAGAAGTTCAATGAACTTCCAAAGTTATATAATATCTGCCATTCCTATTAGCCTACCGTCCAAGCCAGAAATCCTTACTCTTATGCACTTTGTAACCTTTATTGCAATTGCTAACTATCGGACTTGCACTTCATGCCATTTCTTTGGATAATTATGAAATTTATCTTTTCCATAAAAATCAAACAATGACAGAGCTAAGTTGGAGAATATACATTAAACATCCAAAAATGCAAAAGAATGAAAAATGTTGGTGACATCTTAAACTTACTGTGTTATAAAGTGAAACAAGTCAAGAAAATTGAAGACAGTTACAAAAACATGATAATAACACGCGTCAAGCCTCAAGAGGATCGAGGATGATAATACCTGAAAAGATAAGATGGCATTAACTTGCTGTTATGTATAAAGGGCAGCAAGATTCATCCATAAGGTTGAAAACGGTAATTATTATGATGATAATGATTATGATAATAATAACAAAAAGGACCAAACATGGTTGTTCATTTCTTTGGAAAAAAGGACGTACACATAGATTTTTATTCCATCAATAGAAGCGTATTTTCTTAGGAGGCGTTCCACAGTATACCATTGCGAGCGATCTGATCCGTCTTGATACCCAATACGTGGCATGTGAATTGAAGCTTTATAAAAACATCAACACAAGAAAATTGGGTCATTTCAAGTTGTCAGCAGCCACTGGCATGTAAAAAGTTCCTAGAATTATGGACCCACTCTAATGGCACATTTAATGGAAAAAACTTGAGTGGCATGCAACTTGTTAATGTTAAATTTTTTGCCGAATGTTTAGACCAACCTTCTCTTCATATAACACAAAACAGAATAGCCCATGTCAACCTCCTGCTCAGCGGTTCATTCTACTGCATAGTGCCCAATTTCCACCATTTTAGAGCCATTGATGCAGCAACTAAATTTTTATTCATGAAACTTGTTGGGTTTACTAGACTCAGTATTTAGTCTGACATCAACACAGCCAATCAACCTAAATCAAAACCAAATTAAAATAAACCATGACAAAATTATACCAGAATTTTGAGATGCTGCAAATGACACCTTTGATAGGCATTGTTCCAAATCAGGAATAGAAATACTACTGCGGGGTATTTTGCGTCTAGGATTATATGATTGCACAACAGCTAAAGCCACCCACTGAGGACTACCACCTTGTGCTCCTGGTCCACCATTTTCCTCTGCATTACAAGAACTGAGGTGAGGTAGATTTATGGAAAGCAACCAACTAGAAAGCATCTGTCAACACCAAAGACTTGGAAATAAAGCCCATAAATGCATATGAAGGAACAAACTGTTAACAGATTTTACATATCAGTTTGTTAAGCCAATCATCACAAATTTCTAAGAAGGAAAGAAAAACAAATAATTTTAACCTCATAGCAGCTTACATTTCGCTTTATGAGCATCACCAAAAGATTTTCTAGAGTAAGGGATAGCTATTCATAATTCAATAATCAAAAAATTTTCCCATAATGCGGGAAAACAATCATGGGTGCATTTCATCAGAATAACTAGTTTTTCCAACAGGAAGAAAAAGAAGCAATTAACAATGTGAACACTATATTTATCTAACACCTTCTCAAATGCTAACAATTTAATATAAATGGATCCATAAAAAAACAATTTAATGTAAACTAACTTGGCATCAGTGCTGCAAATAGATAATGACACACACAAAGTTGGATCTCTGTATAAATTGAAACAACAACACATGACAAAGGCCAATGAGGAACATCTCCAGTGTAGACGTAAGGGGAATAGTCATTCTGTACACTACTGGTTATAAGGACTTTGGTAAAGCAGTTCACCGATGTCCCAAAAACACTCTGGTACAGCCAACCAAAATAAATAAAATGAATAATTGCTACTCATACTATATTTAACCAGTCTAATTCTCCAGAGCTATTTAACTACCACAAATCTCTTCAGAAAACTTCTAAACAAAAATAAAATTTATGTTTGAATGCACACAGATATGAATTTGTCTGGTTTCGTGCATAAAATGCACATAAGGTAGTTGGATAATAAATTGAGAAGATATAGGAAGCAAGAACATATCATATAACCATTAATTCTTATGAGATGCAGATCGCCAAGATGCAGATCCTGAAATTCAGAAGCCCGTCGATACATGTCAGGCACAGTTGAAGAAAGTTTTGCCAGCGCATTGAACATTCTTCCATGGCCCCAATTTCCAGAGTCATCAATACAACTACAAAATAGTACCCGGCTTAAGCTATGAGCATAATAAATATATATCCGTAGGTATACTCTAGCAATGACTAACACACTCACAAGGGCGGGGAAATCACCACTAACGTTTGCTTAAAGTTTTAGATGTCAAATATGAAGCACATAAAAGCTGCAATCTAGCATCTTCAATTAACTGAATCAGTTCTTTCACAAGAACATGAAGGATTTATAATAGAAAAGATTACCTGAATATGACAGCGGGCTCAGATGGGCAGACTTTTGCTGGATGTGTACAATCTCCAGTAACAAAGTGAACAGAACCAGAATCTGACAAAACATCAGCGTCCAAAAGGTGGACAGGGTCTTTGACAGACAGTGAATGGTATCCGAGTGCTTCCCATCTAGATAGCTTTTTCTCCTCTGCTTTCTTCCTTGCAGCCTCAAGTCTATGAGGCTTTTCCTCAGATAAGGTCCTTCTGTTTCCCAACTTTAATACTTGATTGCCACTAGATAGTGATGCTTCCTTAAAATTTTCAACCCACAAGAGATAGGATGCCTCATCAAGACCAGGATCATAACTTGTTCCAGCAGAACATTCCACATCCAATCCATTCTTTTGGTCCATAATATTCAACTCAAACTTTCTGTCATCCTTGATAAATTGCTCAACATGACACATTGCAATTACTTTCTCTACCATATCATTCAATTCTGACATGTTTAATTCATCTGACCTGTCACTGTTCATGTCTGCAGGGTCAAACAAATGTAATCCAAGTATGATAGACCGCAAATTGCCAGTTTCAACCCCTGCTTCCTTTCCCTTTTGTTCCACAAGTTCATTATTGACAATATTATGACTAAGCTGCAATTTTCTCTCAGCCCTCCTCATAATGACCTAGTTCAACACATTTGAGTTAATTCAAAAGCATGAAAAGGTTTTAATGAACATGAAGGATCAACACAAGAAAGCCCTTTCTCCAAGAGATCAACACAAATGAGTCTAACCTCCTCCACAGAAAGCCTCGTGACTAAGTTTATGGACAACACATGATTCATTTGACCAATCCGGTGTGCCCGCTGTAAAGCCTGTTTATCAACCTGGGGATTCCAATCTTGCTCATAGAATATGACCTGCAGACATGAAATACATGAAAAAAAAAAAAAAAACAAAGCTCATGAGGAATCTTGGGAGTCCAATGTCACAAGGATACATTGACCGCGCAGGTTAGCACGATCCTAGCCTAACTCCGTGACACCAAGCAATCCTTCAGGTAACTTTAAGGGGTGATGAACCCAATTTTGATAGCCAAGCATACAACAATTGAATGTTCTTAAAGCCACTTAAACTCAGACTCTATTATTGCAGATATGATGTTAAATTGAAGCATGTAGAGGCTGGCATAACTCTATGCTTTGAGCTACATTTTACTTGCAGGCACCATTGGTCAAAGTCTCACACTGAAAACAAAAATCATACTGTTACACGAGCATTTGAAATAAACTCAGAGCATGCAAAGAGCAATAGTATTAAAAGAAGTGAAACATGGCATTTTCAAGAGGAAACAAGAAAAATTAGACACTAACCAATCTGATTACAATAATGAAACATGTTAAGGAGATCAAATAATGAGAAAAAAAAATCTTGCTTCATGGCGTATATAAGAACAGACAAATGCCCAGACTTTCAGTATCATTACACATAAAAGTAAAAACAGAACAACTGGGTATGATGGCAATAATTTTTTAAAAGATATGTATATAAGAAGACTTGTCTGTACCAGAAAATAAAATAATTCTATATAGATAAGAACTAGTTTCAAAGGATCAATTGTCCTTTGAGGCTTTGGATAAAACTCACTGTATCTGCAGCAACAAGATTCAAACCTACTCCCCCAGCTCTTGTTGATATCATAAAAACAAAAGCATTTTCTTGCTCATATTCAGAACTCAACCTCCTTGATTGCCCACTAAAACTTCTAATCACAGCAAAGCGCTCCTCAGCTCGAACTGAACCATCAAGACGCTCGTAGGAATAGTTACGTAACTCCAGAAAATCCTGTAAATTGATATGAATAATAAACTGTTAATTGAACATTAAAGTTAAGTAGGTTGAAGGTATTATGTAAAGTTTTAAGGACAATGCCTGTAAAATGTCAAGTGTGTGGGTCATCTGAGCAAAGAGAAGGACACGATGCCCAGACTCATGTAGCTTCTCAAGTAGTCTGTCTAAGATTAGTAGTTTTCCACTGGCCTGAAAAGAAATAAATCAGCAAGGATTTATATGACTGAAACCAGAGAAACCAAAACAAACAGCCTCTATCCATGTCAACAAACAATTCAGGTCATGACTCTATCCATGTCAACTTTTCCCATATTACATAGATATCAGACAGCACATCACCTTCCCTAGATGTTCCCCTTGTTCAACCCCAGGAAACAGGTAAGGGTAGCCTCCTGGAGACAAAGTCTAGAAATTTTACATTCCTTTTGCACTGAGAGGGTAGCCTCTTTCACACCCAAAACATTAAGTCAACAAGATTGTAGTAACAACAATCCTGTGCCTTTTTGGTTTTGTTGACAAACAAACAATTCAGCTCATGACTCTATCCCAGTCAACTTTTACCGTATCATGTAAATATCAGACAGACAGTGCGGTCACCTGCACTAGATGTTCACCCTCTTCAAATGGCTCTGGTTCAATGCCAGGAAATAGGTAAGGGTGGCTACAGGCTTTTCGCAATTGTATTACCTGGATACAAGAGGCTAAATTAGTACTTATTAGTCATTGGAATAGATCAACAATAAATCTTAACATTTATAAACCAAAGAAATTAGCCATTGGGAATATTGTGACTGTCAAGCTGAAAACTTGAGAACTTGGCCTACAATATTCTGTAAAGACTGTTGATTAGAAGGGGTAGAAGACAACGCAAGAAGTTTTGGGAGCTCTTTCCTCAATATTGACACATACACTTTCTTTTGCAGGCTGACAAGTGGAGCCATACTACAAAAACAAAACATAAATGAATATTTTGTAATGGATAAAAATATGTCAAGCCAATTTGTACCATAAAATATCACATTCTAAAACATGCAACAGTGAGATAACTTACACAGTGATCTCAGTCAGAGGCGGCAAAATTAGGTTTCCACACTCTATAAGTTTAGATTTTGTCCTCCGAAGCATGAAGGCTCTCAGTGCATACCTTAACATCTTATATTGGTCATTGATCTCAGTTTTATCAAGACCTATTCAGAGATAGCAGGTACTACATCACAATATCAAAAACAAACTTTGCAGTGGAGGGAAAATCCCCAAGATAGAAGAAGCAATCACATGACAGAAGTGGGGCTCTGCAAAGCAGACTGAGTACCCATATAATTACATCAGAGACAAACACCGATCACAGGTGCACACTGGCATACAATGTTTTGCTGCAAATTAACTTTCATTTCTTCTGAAAGGGCCTCTTTTCCCACCAAAGCACTTAACTCTATGGGATTAATTTTTCCATTTTCCTGCTGTTGCTAATTTATGTCATGCATAAAGAAAAAGGGAGAAAAAGGCAAACTACAGAGGACTAACATCCAGATATTATACCAATGTTTCGAACTTATTGCACCATGGAAAACCAGTAAAATCATGATAAATGATAGATTAACAGTTCAACTGGCTACATCACAATGCAACAATGAAGATATTAGTGCACTGTGTAGCTTGGTGTGAAGATCTTTAATTTTTAGGAAGCTTCAAGGAAAAAGGTACCTTTTATAACAACAGGAATTAAGATTTATTCAGATTGCAGAAACCATTTAACTCCCATGACAAAATAGAAGTTAATTCTGCTGCTACTTACTGATCCCAGATAAGGGAAAACTTGATGAAAGATTTCCAGCTTTCTCAAATGTGGAAAGAAATTGCTCCAGCTTCCCAAAAACTTGAGGCATACAAAAATGCAACAAAGCCCAGAGTTCAGTGAGATTGTTCTGTATGGGTGTGCCAGTCATTAACAGCCGTCTTGGAATGAGAAAGTGCTCTTCAAGGACATTATACAAAACCTGTTGAAATCTAACTCCAGTAAGGAACAAATAAATTGAAGAAATCATCTCCAACATAAACGTGTTTTTCACCTATCAGAATTTAATTTCTGCAGCTATGAAGAATCACTTGAAAATCTAACAAGTAAACAATATTGATGAAAGTGGAAATTATGATACAAAAACCAAGTGTCCATGCATGAATATGCCTTTGTGTCGTATTTATTCTTGTCAAGAAACCATTTCATCTAACAGTTAAGTAAAACTCAAAATATAGATTGTATATTATACTCCAATATGCCCTCTCACTCAAAAGTCCAGCTCACTTGAGCTGGAAGCATAGATAAACTAGGCTCACTTAATGCCCAAAGTATGAACATATTCACAATTAAATGTGAGGGCAGCAACATTTGAACTCATGATCACTTGGCCATGAAGGTTCTGATGCCATCTGAAGAAACTGTTACACTTAAAAGCTTATGCTATTTGAACTCACAATTACCTAGTTATAAAGATTCTAATACCATGTCAAAAAACCATTTCACCTAAAAGCTTAGGTGGAATAGTTTCTTGACATTCTTATTCAATTAAATAACATTTTTAGGTATTCCATCAAATGAGTATTAATGGACCTACGTCTACAAAGCCAATGAAATGTTCCAGAATACACAAAGGATATAACTGCACTATACAGAGACAAATAATTAGTCAACAAGTGAAGCACGGAAATAATCTCAATGAGATTATTAGAAAATTTTCAAAATATCAGAAACATACGCTGGAAGGATTTTTAAGCCTTTGGGCTTCATCAATTATTGCATAGTGCCATGGAATTTGAGAAAGAAAATCCTGATCAACCAATGCTATGTCATAGGTTGTCAGAAGCACATCAAAACAATGCCCTGGCACCTGCAAAGTCTAAAAAGTTAGCCATCAGCACATGGACCAAAGATTTTAAAGAATAACTTGACTCCAACCTAGTTGACAAACAAAGACCATTTATGAATCACTAGATAATGAAAATGGTTTTTTGAATCTGCAATTGTGGTACTCCAAACTCACATCAAATGATGAGGAATGCTACCTTTAAGTGGTCATACATTAACTTGCGCAGATTGCGCCGATGTTTTTTGTCACCAACATACTGTAGAACTTTTAGTTTTGGTGTGAATTTGCACATCTCTGACACCCAACCATCTGTCACACTTAGAGGACACAATATCACTGAGGAAAACCAAACATAAGTGAAACAAATTAGTGCGTTCAAGTTACAACTCACAAAAACAAATAAATTGCCAAAAAAAATTTAAATTAAAAAAAAAAAAGGCAAACAGTTTTCTCAACTCACAAAAAGGTCCAGGTGACATCTGACAAACTTTCAGGTAACTTATGAAAGAGATTGCTTGCAGAGTTCCCAAGCCCATCTGTCAATTTCTAACTTAGAATCAAACATATCAATTAAGTAGCAACCATGATGACTATTGATGAGGCTGAGTCTCAAAAGACAATTCAAGTAGGCATAAAGAATCTAGTATGAATGTATCACATGGCCATACTCTAGCAAAAACAAAGAATCAGCTCCACCAGCGCATGTATTGTAAACCATAATAAAGTGTAATGAATTCTGGTATAGTGAACTTTACAAAAGATTATTGAAAATTCATTTCACAATTTAATCTTTGCACAACAATTTAAAATTAAAAGAAAAAGAAAAAGAAAAAGAAAGGATTCAATTGCTATAGAGTACTTAGCATTAACTTGATCCCAAGGACTTGCGAGAATTTCAATGATATACAGATATCATACCTCATCTCCTGCGCATAAAATGCAAGTCAACAGTCACTGAATTAAACCCAAAAAAAAAAAAACAGACGACAAAGAAAAGCAGATATAATATGTTAATGAATCAATCTTTGTGTTCCTTTTTCTTTTTCCTTCAAAAAGTAATAAACCACGCAATTACTTTCAAAACCCTAACCTTATTATCTAGAAATCACATTTTCTTGGCGTTGAAACCCTAAACCCTCGTATCTGGCATCAGTAAAACAAAGCAAAATCGACACTGATACAAGAAATTTAAATTTGATACCTATAAAAATTCTTGTATGCAAAAGAAAATCAAGAAGGAAAAGAAGGAAAAAAAAAAAAAGACTACCAAGAATAACGTTGACGCCCAGAAGATATCTCCGTATAAGCCACGAGACGCCTTCGAATTGGTGAGGCTTCAGCGTCGCCGCAACCCCAATTTCTTCAGGGTTGACGGCCACGCCTAGGCCGCGTGATTCATAATCCAGTACAATCGTCGCCGCTGCTTTAAGCCTCTGCTCGTAATTCATCTCCGACTGCGCGCGTTGATTGAACTAGCCGTTGTCTATTAAACAGAAGTCCGGAGGGAACGCGAGGAACCATGGAGCATAATGACGATTTTAGCCCCAGTTTTGTCCAAACTAAGTAGGGAGCCTTGGGATACTTATGGGATTTGGAAATTAATGCAGTGCTTAATTTGCCACGATTGGTCGTGTACGTGGCAAATTTTTGAGCGACATTTTTTATTTCTCAAATAAGCCTCTTAACTGCTTACTTTAGGCAGCAAAATACGCACTAAATAAAAAGAGAAGTAAGGTTTACACACTGTTGAATTCCAGAGAATAATAACAAATGATATCTAAATTCAAAGCTAGTAGTACGACTGGATGCTGGACATTCATTAAGCAGCAGTTGAATGTTGATATTTGCTTTGCCAATTGGATTTAAAAAGCCTTGTGGGCTCTTGTCACGACCACAATCACGAGGATCACAATAGAGAGAAGAAAAGAAGATCTAGATTTGTATTCCACTTCATCTCTGGTCTCTTTGGCTCCGGTCTCTTTGGTTGGATTGTCTCCCCCGAGAGGTCGAAAAACCAGATCCATCAGCAATTGGAATTGCCGGATGAGCCCAGCAATTGTATCTCTAATATTGCCCATAACCCAGCTTAACGTGCTTGTGGTCATGCCTGGTTCTTCATCGCAGTTTGGAAGCCTCCAAATATCAGCTGAAGAAACCGATGACGTCAATTAAAGCAAGTTACAGGCGATAAACGCAAGGTCGCCAAAAGATGTATTGAGCCTAATGGTCAGCCATATAGGAAAAATGGGGCAGGGTTTGTCGATTGCACCAACACATTCTAGTATTTTCAAACCTGTGTTGCATGAATTCCTGAGTTTTCGCACCATTTCGTTGTTCAAAATAGCATTCCACACAGCTTTGTCAGTTGCTAGGGAGATGACCAAACTCTGCAAGGTAGTGGACGCCCTTTTAGGCGACAATAAGAAAGAATAAGGCCATTAATTATTTTTGCGACAGTTTTAAGTGGATAACACTCAAACTTGCGAGAATTCTATTAATTACCTTCGAATCATACATCTAAGTATCTTACTTGTTTTTACTCATGATTGATGCCCAAGGCAGCAATTACGTTCCAATTGTCTCCAAGCACCAGAGACAAGAGGATGTACCTTAACAAATGGCTCTGTTTGAAGCAAACGAAAGGCCTCAAGGACTGAAATAGAACAGTACATTATTTGCCGTAGCCAGTTAAACTCTAACTCCAGTGAAGGAATCCCTTCCACAAAGCTGCAGAGATAGCAAGTTTGGGAGAGTTTAAAGCTGAGCTGTTTGCTAACAATAGCCTGGACATCGAATCAAATTGACCACCAAACATCTTACATACCTCATATCTCATTCTTATCCATCAAATTTTCTCCACCTAAAGCAAAAAGCAATGCAAAAAGCAATGCAAAAATGCAAATAATAATCACACACAAAAGAAAAAGGGCACTCACTCTTGAAGGGCAGCCATCGCACTTTCAACTTCAAACCTTGATGGAACTTGCCTCAAAATAAAGTCGAAAAGAGACCCACCTGGTCTTTTGTCTTCTTGTCCATGTACATAATCGATTCTTGAACCACAGCCAATAGAAGAACAGGAAGGAGCAGCAGTATAAGACTGTCTAAGAGATACACTTTTGTCGACCGGAACTGGAAACTTGGGACTAGAAGAATCAGAAGAAGAAGAAGAAGGCAGAGGGTGACGATGAAGGGGAAGAAGTCTTTAATTGAATCGTCGGAAGGTCGGTAGTAATGGCTTCTCCTCCTGCCATGTTTCCTCCCATCTGTGCACTCTTCACAGATCCAACTTCGAGATTAGGATCTCACGAAAGCAGCCAAGCCAGGAGAGAGATATATGCTGCTTGAGGATAGCTTTAGGGTTACTGGTGAGTGACTGTGTCTTAATTAGCCAATTAATTCGTCGCACGTCAACATGCAGACTACTACTTTACCAAGAATATGGTTTCCTCGGATCCCTTAAGGTGTAAGGTTTGACAAAAGCCGAAAATGCCAAAATAAAGTTACTAAAAATTCGATGGCTCGAATTCAAATTCTTAGACTATCAATCCTTATTAAATAAATACGAAATTTATAAACAAAAATATTAACAAATTATAAATTTAATTATAAAAAGTTTACTTAAAATTATTAATGTGTAAATAATAAATTCTCTTTACTAACAATTAAATTCTGAACGGAAAGATTAAATTAACACACCAACAAATGATTCCCGAATTGAGTTCACAAGGATGAGTGCTTACATTCTTACCATACCATTTAAAAAAAAAAAAAAAAAAAAAAAAACAAAAAGCCCAACAGACGCAGAGCCCAGATGACCTGCAAACGAATAAAACTACACGCCTGGACCTGAAATTTAACCCACCCAAAATTTAAATCACCTCAACTCTTATTAATTAAAAAAATCAATTATTTGTAATTCAAAATTATAATAATGTGAATTTAAAAACCCTTGAAATAGGAATAAATTTTACATAAAATTTTAAACACTTAAAATTTCATCAAATTAAAAATTTTCGTAACTAAAACTTAAATAGCTTGAAATTCAAAATAGCTTTACTCACCCGTTTATGACCTATAAACATGAGATCCTAAAATGGGTGGAGGCTAAATAATTGTAAAATATAACAATGTGGCAAGAAAATGCCTTCCAATTCGGCTCACGTCTAACAAATGTTAGAATTGATTACAAAGTTCAATAGCATCTGTCATATTAGAGTTTTTCGTCCGAATTTGCACGTGCAGTGTCCCTAATAGTGAGTATCACTCGTTGCTGTTGGGGTATCTTATTCTATTTAATTGAGGAAGAGAACTGTGCATGATATCATCGTTTATTTTAGAAGAAAGTAATGCTCGCGATAATAAGTTATTATAGGCTGTAATCGCATTACCATAGGACTAAATTAGTTGTTGAACGAATTAAATAATAAAAATGGTAAAAGAAATGTTCAATAATATAAAAACTTAATGTTTAGCGTCCTTTCCTTTGAAATTCCATTTAGTCTTTTTTTTTTTTTTTGGCCTAAAATTGCTCTCGTATAAAATGGGTGCGTTTTCTTTTATTTATTCATTTATTTTTTAATTCTGTTTTTGAGATGGCGCAGGAAAATGTGAAATCAAGGTACAAGCAGCTGACGAGAGAACAGGCAGCGCCTGTGGAGGATATCACCCCCGGCGAACTCAATCAGCCCATCAAAATCCCTCCAGTCCTTGTCTTCTCTCTCCCTTTTTTCTTTTTGAAAAAAAAAATATTTTGACTATTCATTCTAAATTTTTTTTCATTATTTTCATTTTTGAAGCAATTCGTGCTCTAGTTACAAGCTAAATGAGTCTTTTTTTTTTTTTCATTTAGTTTAGTTTGCATTTACAGGAATTGCTTCTGTTACAAGTTTTATAAATTGTTTCCTGTCATTCGTTCGATTCTCAACAAATGGTAATTGGTGATTGCGCTGAATTAGCCAAAACAAGGCCTTGCTGTTCTCTTCATTCTTATTCCTCATCTCTTTGTAATCGCTTTTCTTTTTCTTATTTCTTTATTTTTGAAAAATTTTAACTCATATTTCTAATGTCTAAATGAGAATTAAGGCTTCCTGACGTGTGCATTCACATCTTTCTCTCCCACATCCTGTGATGCTGTTGGACAGTTGTACAGATGTCGTGAATGTGGGCAACCTTTGCCAGAGAAGTACGAGCCTCCGACTGATGAGGACTGGACGACTGGTATTTGTGGCTGTGCCGAAGATACTGAGAGCTGTAAGGATTTCTTCTATTTTACTGTTTCGTCATGTCATCATTTCTGCATGAATTTTTGGAGTAAACATGACACCCTTCATTGCAGACATCTATGGTATAGTTGTATCATCAATCTTGTTCATGGCTCGTAGTTTTTAGATCCCGGCATTTTGCAGAGTGAAGGCAAGAAGTAGAAAATTGGACTATGATGTTGGATTTGAACGTCCAGAAGCATTTGCGAGATTGTAAAAGAATGGTACAATCTCGCGTTATTGACGTAGAGGTCCAACTTTACTCTGCATAATTGAGTCGTCCCTTGTCTATGTTATGGTACCCGGACGTCTTCTTTCTTTCTAGCACGATGTCTCTCTCGTTAATAAATTGCTGGACTAGCGTTGCAGGCTGGACAGGACTCTTGTGCCCGTGTGTGTTGTATGGTCACAATGTTGAAACAATAAGGAAGGATGTTCCTTGGACCTATGCGTGTGTCTCTCATGCAGTGTGTGTTGAAGGTGGACTGGCACTTGCAGCGGCAACGGCACTCTTCCATGGCATTGGTCCAATGATTTCGATTGTCATTGGCTAGTGCCTTTTATTTTCCTGGTTTGCTTTTAGTATGTACACTGATTTGTTTGGACAATGATTGCAAGAGAAATATCATCTCAAGGTGATTTTTTTTCCACATAGCTTTCAGTTTCTGCAATCTGGGGATCATTCCAAAGTGTGCATGTCTAAATGATTCGCGTGTACATTTCCATCTAAATTGAAGCTGCTGAATCAAATTCTGTAACTATTTTGCTGGACTCACCTTGATAATTGCATGCATTGGTGTGCCATGTGTCAGGAGCACAGGGAGATGAGGAATCGTCTGTCTGGTAATGCAGCTATGCAGATGACTGCTGTTAATCCTCTACCAATTCAGGAAATGAACGCCTCTCGAACCTCCATCATCAGCACTTGCAGGTGCACCTTCTACGTCAGTGGCCCCATCTGCACAATCTTCTGACAAGGCAAGCATACCAATTTGGAGATACAGTCAGTGTAGAATTCCTGACCCACTCTGCACAGACTTCATTCTGACACGTTCTCTTACACCTTTTCCTTTCGTGGATTACGGTGCGCCAAGTCATTAAGGAAATTTGGTGGCTGTACCACAGAACTTTCAATTTGTCAGATTTCATATTCTTATTTCCTTATTGCTAGGCCGAGACTAAGCTCTTCACAGAATTTGAAGTGCAATGACCTGTCCCATTATTGGACTACAGTTTACAGCCAAATTGTTGCACTTCTTCTTCAAATTGTTATGCCGGAGTCAATTGTTATGGCTTACAGAAATGCTGAGTCTAAGTGAAACAGAAATGCTAACAAAACAACGCGTCTTAGTGAGCTTGGCAAATGCCTGTCTGGTCGAAAATTTGAGTGATATCCATCCACACTGGATAATTGATTTTATGGAGACGTGTGTATCAGTAACAAAAACTCAATAATTTCAAATAAATTTAAAACTTTAAACTATTTATATTTGTGTTTTGATATTTCAATAGAAGACCCACGGGTGGTTTACGCACAACTAATGAAAGCGCACGCACGTCTGTTTCACGGTAAAATAATAATAGTCGTTCCGGCGTTAAAAAGTCCCCATCTCGCTCGTCTCGTCGAGTATCGGCGCCCCGAAATCTTCGTCCAAAAAAAATCTCATCTCACTTCCCTCTCTTTCTGCTTCTTCTCCAAGACTCACCGTCTCACTAAAAAGCCCTAACCCGTCGATCTCTTCCGCTATGCGATGCTCGAGTTATCGTCAACGCATCCGTCACAGATTCGGTTCTTGCTTCAGGGCTTGAACGAAGCCGATGTCGACTCCGAAAATCGATTTTTGAGATAACCTAAATCGCTGAAAGGTTCCATTTTATTCTCTCCAAATCGCATAACCCTTGAGAGCCTATAGTGCGAATTGCTCCGAGTTTTTCTGTAACTTAAATCGCCCCCCTAGTCGCTTTCTCTGTCGTGGACGAAGGGCGGATTTCAATTTTACAGCCATTCCTTTTATTTCAGGTATAAGTTTGTTTATTTCAGGCATAACCCTTGAGACCCTATAGTGCGAATCGATTTCAGTTTCCCCTTTAACGATACTTGTTTTAGACTTTATTTCTGATTCCTGCAAACACGAATATATAGATTCCACCAAAAGTTTAATTGAAAATCCATCTTGCCTTATCAAGCTGTGCAATGCCCAAAAGCAGTAAAGATCAATCCCCCCTTAATGCAAGTAAATTTTGAACCTGCCTGCTTCATTGTAGCTAGCAGACTAGTGCTTGCTTTTTCCTTTTTTTTAAAAAAAATGTAATAGTAATGGTCTGATGTGTGCAATAGATTCAGTGAAAGAATTAAGATGGATGAGGCTATGGAAAAGTTACAGAAAAATCTGGTTGGGCTTGAAACCGAAGCCGAGCATCTCCTCCTGGCCCGACATCAGGTAATTGGTACCCTTCAAAGCTTAAAATTTTGTTCCTGGTATAATTGTGTATATATACATACATGTGTGTGTGTGCATGCATGTACATATATATAAGTTTCCGTTCCTCTTTGTTTGATCTCTTCTGTCTTGTTGATTCTTGATAAAAATTGAGAAAGCAGATCGGGAGTTGACTATTGGGCTTTTTCTTTGATGCACCTATAGTGCATTTGGATTTGTAAAACAAAGAGTTGAAAGGTTTTTATAATGAGGAGAGAGCAATAATTTCAATTGAATCGATGTAAGATAGATGCTTGTTTCATGGTGTTTTAGCTATTTGGATTTTGGTGTGATCTGATTAATGATAATTGAAATGGTATA
This sequence comes from Ceriops zippeliana, assembly GCA_037897445.1. Classification (NCBI taxonomy): domain Eukaryota; kingdom Viridiplantae; phylum Streptophyta; class Magnoliopsida; order Malpighiales; family Rhizophoraceae; genus Ceriops; species Ceriops zippeliana. The sequence continues at coordinate 962,096 of JBAPLH010000130.1, read as the reverse complement.
TTCTGGTGTGCAAATGGTAGATGTTTTTGGGCTGTTTTATTTGGTAAACAGGTTTTCTGTAGCCTTAACTGATATAACTGCAGGTGGTTGAAAATGATAAAGTAAGGAATGGGGGCAGAGAAGCACTTACTGCACTAAGGAAGATGGCCCGGACCACAAAAACTAGCATTCCCTCTGCTTTTGAGTCAATAATGAAGAATGCTAAGGGGTCAGGATCAAAGGCCTTGGTGGAGGAGATATGTGCAACATGTGGTAACCATAACTCGAGTGAGCAAACATGGATGATGTTTCCAGGAACTGACACATTTGCTAGTATTCCTTTTCATGCTGCACACACCATCCTAGAGACAGGTTTTCATCTAAAACTGTTAGGCTGATGAAATTAGATATGTTGGTATGTGTTACTTTTATTGAAAGTGCTTTACTGTCAAATACTATGCCAGAAAGGAAGCATTTCTGTTGAATAGTTCCTTAACATGAAATCCCAGCACAAAGTATTTGCTAAGCAGATGAGTTGTTGCCAAAAATTAAGTACAGCATCTTTGATGTGGAACTCTGGACCTTGTTTTCTTTGTGTTATCTACAGTAAATTGTATAGACCAAAATTTTTACGACATGATATTCCCTCTGTTAATTCCCCAAACTTGTTTGGTAATGCCATTGAAAATGTACAAAGTTTTCAGATGCATGACAAAGTCTGTAGAGTGAAACAATACCAATCCAGATGTAACTTTAGGCCACCAAAATCAAAGCCCTTGTTTATTTCAACATTGGTGTGAACCAAAATATTTAAATAATGGAGTTTTCTTTTTTCGTTTTCTTTCTGTTTTTTTTTTTCTTTTTTACCTTTGATGAGTGAGAACATCTTTGGTCGAAAACTTGGAAACAAACCATAATATCAATTTTGATTTACTAAAGATCTGGCACAACTTCTAGGAGAGAGTGAAGTGTCACGGGGCCATTACCCTCCTCAAAAGGCTAATTTATTGGGGTGTGCAATGCCCACATTTATAAGATTCAAGATCTCCCTCTTCCTCGACAATGTGGGAGTTGGGTAGTGTGCACCCGTGACATTCTCCCACACCACATGCACCGAGACGGATTCTCAGAATTCCGTGCCAAGTCAAGGGTCCCACGGTGGACAGGGGTAGGCTCTGATACCACTTGTCACGGGGTCATTACCCTCTCCCCAAAAGGCTAATCTATTGGGGTGTGCAGTGCCTGCATTTATAAAGTTCAAAATCCCCCTCTTACTCGACAATGTGGGAGTTGGGTAGTGTGCACCCGTGACAGAAGGCTTCCTTTTTGACTGAATCAGTTATACCTGCTTAAACTTATATACTCGACAAGGATCTATTAGTCTTAGATGCCATACTAGTTCTTACCCCTTATAGACTTTCTTATATACTTTCAACTGTTGTACCGAACATGTAGCATATTTTATCACACCTTGCAACTCTCAGAATCTCAGATTTCTTCTGCAAATGTCTCTTTTCCAACATAAATCCCCATTCCAGCTGTCAACAATTCTATTTATTTCCCTTTTTTTTGGGGTGGGGGAACATGTGTACTGATGATGAGTTGGGATATAGAAACAATCAAAGAAGCAAAGATCCCTTATACTGTTTGGTATCATTTCTACTAGATCTTTTATGTAATATCATTGGTGGTTGTTGTTTTTGGTGGCCCTTTCTAGAACCAGTTTACTCACATATTTGAGTGGTATTCTGTGATGGTCATACACGTCTTCTGTTTACTTAGGTATTTTCATTTGCTGTTGTTTTTGGTGGCCCTTTCTAGAAACAGTTTACTCACATATTTGAATGATATTCTGTGATGGTCATATATGTCTTTGGTTTATATTTTTATGTCATGATCTTGTGTTTTCTAATCATCACCAACCATTGAAGAGACAAGCAATAGAATATATGGCTCTATTAACTTTAGCTATTTTCCTCGTTTTTGATGTGAAGGTTTTGGTGGCTGTCATATCATTGGCAAGCTTTGTTTTGATTTTTGGCAAATAATATTATGTTTAGTCATCTCTATTGGGCAAAGATTAAAATCAATAGATCATTTTGGAAGTGCAGGATTTTTTAATATTATATTTGCTATTGTGCAGATCAAGATCGCCTGGACTATGAAGCCAAAAAACTGCAAAGCTATGTGAAGGAGAAGTCTTTTTTAATTTCTGAAAAAGGCGCCCTTGCTGACAAGATAAGTCCTGTTGTTCTGAGATCTCTGGTTACTTTAACAGATAAACCAAAGTAAGTCATGCCTCAGAAAATAAATCACATCAGCTCAATGCGAAACATAAATTTGGAGCACTAACTCCCTGGTTTCATGTGCTTTCCACATTTTACTACTGCAGAAATAGATAAGCTTTATGTATGAGCTTGTTCATTTTGCATTTTGCTGTTGTTAAATGTTGTCGTGTTTTCATGATCAAAAGAGGGGGAAAAAAAGAAGGTATAGCCTGTATCTTGGATTGTTGAATTCGAAAATTGCCTTTTTGCGAGATGTATCATCGGGCCATGAGTGGTAAAATTCATCTCAATGTTGAAACCAGATGAAAGCTTCAGGAAAATGGTCCTTGTCTTTTGCTTTGGCTCGAAAGTGCAGATCAAATGGAGGAAGTTTATGAACTTCAACGTGTGCTTGATCATTGTTGATAACTGGTATGGACTTCGAAAACTTGGACATGCCTGATGACTCTGAATATGGTTAATTTCGAGAGCTTAATGTATGGTGTTACTTGAGACAACAATATTAAGTGGTTCTAAGATCCACGCCTTTCAGATGAGCACATGCTTTGCAAATCGCCTACCGTAAGATAGATGATTGGATCTCGTCGGACATAGTTACCTCGTAATTGTCCGTTCCTCCCTTGCCCCCACTCAAAGCAGATGTCGGAAAAGAGTGGTGTCAATTGTGGGGACCATGTGGTTTTGCTTTCACTTAAAAGGTGTGGAAGTTTCGTGGGGACTGCTCTGAACATGTGGAAATACCGGGTAAGATCGTCCTGATTAATGTGGTCCAGTCTGCCCCGGAGTATGGTCTACATACGGCCAATCTGACTCGTCTGATTGGAAAGCAAGCTAATAACCCGTGGTTCTATCGTCTCTCTGCATTTTGCATGATGAGACCTTGAGATGTTTTGAGATATATCCCGTTGATCTGCTAAAAATTCCTTTCATGAAGGACTGAAGAAACCCAGAAACTCCTCGAGTTAAAATAGCGGATGCATTTAACTCTCCATTCCAACCGTACCTTAGCAGAGTAATATATCAAGCCGAAGGGGCGTATGGGTTTTGGGCTGCAGACTTATCTCTTGTGGATTTGTAAATACTTAGAATCCAATTTTACAATTAAAACTGAAAGTTTAGTATTAAAGACATCTTGAATGTTCCTAAATTATCCTTTTCGAAGATGAAAAGATGAAATTTGGATAAAAATTCTTGGTTCTTCCTTGCCGCCAACAATCACTTTTAGCATCTCAGGGGGGGAATTCAGAAATTACTCTTAGCATTGGTTTCAGACTCTCTAAAGCTTAATAGAATCGAACATAATCTCATGCCAAAAAAAGGCGACCTAAAGAGTAAAATTGGTTCGGTAACTTTTATTTTCACCTATAATTGCTCGTTAGGGGGCAGAAAGAAAAGAAATGCTCAGAAATGATTGATTAAATTTATATTTGCCACATTATATGTGCAGTTTATTTTTGGCAAAAAAAAAAATAAAAATCTAATCTAACCCTTCATGTTTCGCTGCTTTTAAGTTTTTTGTCCCCCCCCCCCCTGTCAAAATTTGTCCCCTCGTCTTCTTTGTTCATAATTTTAGCCTTTCTTTTCGACGGTTTTGTTGTTAAATGCATCACTTTAATATATTACGTTAGTTGCTAAATGCCAACTCAGATATCAAATCAATTTTTATAACATGGCATCTCTTAAAAAAAATTCTTAAAATTTAAAAAATATGTTGAAAAAATTCTTAAATTTTTCAAAAAATAAAAAAAATTGTAAATTCAAAAAAGAATCTAAAAGATTTTTTTAAAAAAATCTAAAAACTCTAAATAAAATCTAAAGATTCGTAACATTTTAAAAATATTTTGAAATGTTTAAAATGTTTAGGAAATTAAAAATTGAAAAAATTTCAAAAGTTAGAAAACTTTTAAATAAAAAGCCAAAAATATAAAATTAACTTCCAAAAATCCTAAAATTTTAAAATTGAATTTTTTTAATATCTAAATATTTTTCAATTTTAAATTATGTAAGTTTTAAAATTTGAAACTTTAGTTTTTGGGTTTATATTTATGATTTTTTTCAACCCTTTCAATTTTCAATTTCCTAAACATTTTCGAATTTTTATGTATTTTAAAAAATATTTTTTAAAATATCACATCATAAAAAATAATAATATTACATTCAAGTCAACGTTAAGTAACTGAAGTGGCAAAGAAACAAAATTATTGGCAGAAAAAATAAAAATATTAAATTTGATAAAAAAAGAAATATAAAGACAAAAATGGAAAAGTAACGTGGAGAAATAAATGAGGCTTCTTGCTTTTATTTTTAATCATCAAATGGGCAAAGCCAACTAGCGGTTGTTGAATGATATTTATGAGTGTGGTAACTGAAAAGTCATTTAAATATAGAATCAACTTATATATGGCAATAATATTCTCAATATGATTTTATGCTCTTCAATCTATTGAGATTCGAGTTTTTAACACAAGTGTTGAACTAATTTACAAATGATGTCACATTATTTTCTTATTGACAAAAAAATATTAAATAAATATACTATTTAGCATTACACAAATTATATTTAGTATCACTTATACAAAAATAAAGTAAATTTTGAAATTAAATTTATGTGATACTAATTATTATTTGTATGATATTAAATATTATTTTATATAATATAAATCATACTGTATACACTTTCCTCGTATTAAATAGGGTATTTACATAGTGCATTTTCATTATGATTATTAATTTTATATTCATAGTAGTTTAATTTATAAATATAGTGATGAGATTTTCCGGTCTGTGGCGCATCCATGGAATAAAACACAGGACTCGTCTCATAAAAAGGGGATTTCTATTCAATTTAGGATAAATTTAAGTGATCTTGGGTAAATAAAATTGACTTATTGTTACTATTATATATTAATTATTTTATAGGTAACAAGAAATATTTTGTTATATAATATAAAAATTAATTATGCTGATTTAATCTAATGGGCCTTGAACTGACCATAAAATAATAGTCTGGCAGAGAAGGCATTCCGTACACATTCTGTCCCCTCTTTTGCATAATGCGACAGTTGGCTTTAGTAACTGTATCATTTTACGCGGCATCGGTTGGACAGCGGTCTTCTGAGGATTAAGACGCTCGTTAAAAGTGAGGGTATTTCTGTCATTCATGCATCAAAGTTTCAACTTAGATGGCGAGTACGCGGTTTTTATGAACGCGCGCGATTGCCGGGAAAGCTGGCTCGATTGAAACAAACAAACAAACAGGCAGCTAACACTGAATAATATAATACATCGTACATTGGTGGATGGAGATATGATGTCTTCTCCTCTCATCGATGTTACTGTCATGCCCTTTCTTCTCCATTTATTTACCCCGACTGTCCCTTTGTTTTTGTTTGTCGTTTTCATAAAGGAGTAAAAAAAAAATAATAATGTTAAATAATGTGTGTATATATATATATATATTATTAAAAATTAGTTAATAAGAAATTAAAATAATTATTTTATTTTTTAAAATAATATTTTATAATAAATTAATAAAAATTTTCATAATATTTAAAATTATTCTTAAAAAAAACCAACGTCAACCCTCTGCAAATTTGAATGCATGCTGGGGCGTATGCATTTAAAGCAAAAGGCTTAAGTTTGGAATTTTTTATTTAAATTTGTTTATATTATATAATGAAATTAATTTATTTGGTATAAAATTGTAGGTGAATTATACTTAAAAAAAAAAAGATAAACATAATAAACACTATTTAGTTTGAACCGATGTAAAAGCTTATTAAAAGATATATTTAATGTGAAGTTTTTTTTTTTATAAAAAAAAAACGCATGTATGTATGCACATTATTGGGGAAAACGAGATAAAATGTGCAACTTGAATACATAAATGTATTCAATCTATGTAATAAGCAAATAATTTCTTGCCGTGTCAACAAGGCGTCTATTAAGTGCTTGTAGCATGTAATGTAACTAAAGAAAAAGTTGGCTACGAGCAATAATCTTATGTGCAAATTGATCAAACTATGGGGAACAGAACAGAAAGTGGAACCCAATTCTTGTAGCCCAAGGGGTAGTCCACTCAGCAGGAGAAAAACACTGTTACGAACCTTTTTACAACCAAACTGTTAATTTCTACAAATTCACTAGTTGCTATTGCAGACACTGTTATGTTTTGGTTGGAAGGTTAGACCCAAGGAATGAAGAGATAAGCAGGAGGAAAGAAAAGAGAGGGTCCAATGAAGGAGATGTATTCTTCGTCCACCTTTTTCTTTTTTCTTTTTTTTTGTTTTTTCTTTCAAATCAAGGACAGTGTAAAAGAAAAAAATTTGGGGAGATGCCGAACATTAATTACCATAACATAAAAGAAAAGAAGAAAAAAAGAAGAAGAAGAAGAAGAAGGCAGAATTAGACATAATTCATTATAATAATTAATATTAATGATATATAATGTTTTATTATAATCATTAATTATAAATAATTATTATATAAAAAAAAATAAAAAAAAATCAAAAAAATCATGTCTCATTTTGCATTGCATTGGAATTCCATTATTACACTGCAGTGGCTCTTGCCAAATATATGTAACAAGCCAGCAACGGAGAAAAAGGTGGTTTCGATTTTTGCGCCCACAGGCCACGGTACACAGTACACACACCATCAATCACCACTGCACAAGCCGCCTCATAACTCAGTTTCATCTCAGAATCAGACACGCCCTCTCCCCCCCCCCCTAGAGAGGGACAGAGCTGGAGAAAACGTGGACTGAGAGCCACAGACAGAGGGAGAGAGGACTGAGAGAGACGGAAGCAAAAACAAAAAAAAAACAAAAAAGAAAAAAAAAAAAAAAGGAACAAAAGAGGAAAAAGTGTAAAAAGGAAAAAAAAAAAAAAACAAAACCCCATATGTGAGGGGGGGGGGGGGGGGGGAGAAATAATGTGGGAAACCAAAAAAGCATAGGTTGAACTCTTCCAATGGCAACGCTAATCCGGGTTTCCGAAATCCGCATTCATTCTCTTTCTTCCCTTCTTCGCTGAGCTGCGCACTGAGTGCCATGCCTGCTATAGCCAATAGCTAGCTAGCTAGCTAGGTGGTGGGGCCTGGGGGGCAGTGAGATTTTTTAGCTAATCAATGTTAAACTCCAAAAACTCTCTTAAACACAGACATGTCCCCAAAAAGCCAATTATTTCCCTGGCTACCTATTTTACGCCAACCTAAAAGGAAAACAAATGATAAATCAAAGCATTGCCCGTTTTAGCAGCTTTTTCCTTCCCCAACCCAATAATATAACTCTCTTCCGATTAAAAAAAAAAACACCCTTGTCTTTCAAAAACTCTCCCCCCCCAAAAAAAACTCTCTCTCTCTCCCTTTTTTTTTTTTTTTACTTTTTAGAGTTTGACTTAACAGCTTCAAAAATAATAAATTTAATTAAATTTATTATTATATGTCAAATATTAAAATAATAATGAAATTTAGTTATATCTATTTATATTTATTATTTTTTTAACATTCATCCATCCCCCCCCCTTCTAGTCTCCTTTGTTTCTTCCATTCGGGGTTGTAGATAAAGAGGGCTCCCTTCCAGTTCCACTCCCCCCCCCTCCAAAACCGTTTTTTTTTTACCCCCTAAAACTGAAAAGATGTTTGAAAACGAATTGGGAAACCAAAAAAAAAAATGCCACCAATAGACCCCCCCACACCCCCCCCCCCCCCCCACCCAACCCCCCCCCCAAACCCCCCCCCCCCCCCGCCACCGCCCAGTCCCCCCACCCCCCCTCCCCATTTTCCCCCCCCCCCAAACAACCCCCAAAAACAACCCAAATCACACCCCCATCAAAATTTTCACCACAACCCCCAAAAAAAAATCCCCCCCCCAAACAAAACCAACCCCCCCCACCACCCCCCCCCCCCACCCCACCCCCACCACCACCCCCACCCCCCCCCCCCCCCCCCCCTCCCCCCACCCCCCCCCCCCCCCCCCCCCCCCCCCCCCCCCCCCCCCCCCAAAAAACCCCCCCCCCCCCACCCCCCCCCCCCCCACCCCCCCCCCCCCCCCCCCCCCCCCAACCCCCCCCCCCCCCCCCCCCACCCCCCCCCCCCCCCCCCCCCCCCCCCCCCCCCCCCCCCCCCCCCCCCCCCCCCCCCCCCCCCCCCCCCCCCCCCCCCCCCCCCCCCCCCCCCCCCCCCCCCCCCCCCCCCCCCCCCCCCCCCCCCCCCCCCCCCCCCCCCCCCCCCCCCCCCCCCCCCCCCCCCCCCCCCCCCCCCCCCCCCCCCCCCCCCCCCCCCCTCCCCCCCCCCCCCCCCCCCCCCCCCCCCCCCCCCCCCCCCCCCCCCCCCCCCCCCCCCCCCCCCCCCCCCCCCCCCCCCCCCCCCCCCCCCCCCCCCCCCCCCCCCCCCCCCCCCCCCCCCCCCCCCCCCCCCCCCCCCCCCCCCCCCCCCCCCCCCCCCCCCCCCCCCCCCCCCCCCCCCCCCCCCCCCCCCCCCCCCCCCCCCCCCCCCCCCCCCCCCCCCCCCCCCCCCCCCCCCCCCCCCCCCCCCCCCCCCCCCCCCCCCCCCCCCCCCCCCCCCCCCCCCCCCCCCCCCCCCCCCCCCCCCCCCCCCCCCCCCCCCCCCCCCCCCCCCCCCCCCCCCCCCCCCCCCCCCCCCCCCCCCCCCCCCCCCCCCCCCCCCCCCCCCCCCCCCCCCCCCCCCCCCCCCCCCCCCCCCCCCCCCCCCCCCCCCCCCCCCCCCCCCCCCCCCCCCCCCCCCCCCCCCCCCCCCCCCCCCCCCCCCCCCCCCCCCCCCCCCCCCCCCCCCCCCCCCCCCCCCCCCCCCCCCCCCCCCCCCCCCCCCCCCCCCCCCCCCCCCCCCCCCCCCCCCCCCCCCCCCCCCCCCCCCCCCCCCCCCCCCCCCCCCCCCCCCCCCCCCCCCCCCCCCCCCCCCCCCCCCCCCCCCCCCCCCCCCCCCCCCCCCCCCCCCCCCCCCCCCCCCCCCCCCCCCCCCCCCCCCCCCCCCCCCCCCCCCCCCCCCCCCCCCCCCCCCCCCCCCCCCCCCCCCCCCCCCCCCCCCCCCCCCCCCCCCCCCCCCCCCCCCCCCCCCCCCCCCCCCCCCCCCCCCCCCCCCCCCCCCCCCCCCCCCCCCCCCCCCCCCCCCCCCCCCCCCCCCCCCCCCCCCCCCCCCCCCCCCCCCCCCCCCCCCCCCCCCCCCCCCCCCCCCCCCCCCCCCCCCCCCCCCCCCCCCCCCCCCCCCCCCCCCCCCCCCCCCCCCCCCCCCCCCCCCCCCCCCCCCCCCCCCCCCCCCCCCCCCCCCCCCCCCCCCCCCCCCCCCCCCCCCCCCCCCCCCCCCCCCCCCCCC